>LQNS02277099.1:1318829-1330872 GCA_001587735.2 Parhyale hawaiensis
CTCCGCCCACAGCCTTGGTTACTCCCAAAGACTTTCAATGCACCACAGGGCTTCATTACAACAAAGGCTACGCTTTAATATTGTGCATGGCAGATCGATGCGCCGAGCACCTGGTATGTTGAAGCTCCTCAGGCTGCCGGTGCTGCTAATACCAAATAAATAATGTGTAAACGACTCGCTCCGGGCTGCTACTCACGGAGCACCTTACTGCCGCCAGGTGAGCTGTGAGGACAGGTGGTGTGGTGCTGGTAGTAGGATCGGTGGCCGTATAGTAATGTGGTATCTCTAGGATTCAGGCACACTAGGTGTGCCTATAGGTGAGGTCAGGCACCTTTCCAAGCTGAAGCGAACCTAGCCTACTCTTAGCGCATTTAACCTATTTTAGGCTAACCTAACAATACATTAATGGTAGAATACCAGGATCAGGAAATTTCTATGTTACGTTGTGGTATATACGATTACTGTGCAGTATACCTTTACCGTACAGTGTCAAAAAAAGTTAATTTTTTTATCTAGCTTTAAGCTACTACGAGCACCCAGGGGACGATTGGTAGTTCAGCTGCCGTAGATACTGTCGGTAGACGGTAGTTTTAGTAGTGTAGTGTTAGGATTACCCTGTAGTAAATCGTTACTGCACGTGATTCAGTAATGAATAATTTATATTTAAAGCGTAGATCAGCATCCGTGAGACATCTGTTTTGCCGAGTGCTGCAAACTGCCATAAATGCTGTCATTGAACTAAAGGCAAATTCTTATCATTTTTTTCTGGTTACGTAAAATCACTTTTTTCTGTACGGCAATTGCATGAATACCATATTGATGCTTTTCTTAAGTCGACAATGACCAATTAAAAGTGCATTTTCTTGAAGGAAGAGCATTATTGAAATCGTCTCTTATGAACAGCGATATACTTCATGCAAACACATCTTATCCTCAATAAGTTATTTCGACAGTCCGGATAGATATTGTTATTCAAGACGATTTGATATCTTACTGCATAGGTTGACCCCCCCCCAAAAAAAAAACTTTGTTGAAAATATGCTCCATAGTATTATATTTTAGATTCTATTCTTAAGTTAAACATACAGTAAGTAGGTAGCGTCATTGTACCAAATCTTTGCCTACTGAAAAAGTCTACGGGAATGTACACAAGATTCAAATTACTTTTTCGTTCATCTCCGAAAACTACCCTACTAGAGTAGGAGTGAATCACGGGAAAAGGTACCTACTTTATCTCAATATTTACTTTTTCCTTTTTAATGTAGATTTCTCATGAATTAGCTTTCCCAAACGGTGTATATCCATGCAAGTAAGTGGCGCTGACAGAAAATTCCACTTGAAAAATTTGTGAGAAATTCGCCTTGTATTGCATTCATGTTACCAAAAATCATTCGTTTGTTGTTCATAACGATGCCATATTTCAAAGAACATAGTGCATCATCGTTAGCATTACTGGGGCGATACCATGTCATTTTTTTTTACAGATATTGAAGAGCGTTTTACTTTTGGCTACCGAGTAATTGCAACATTGGTTGTCTGCCTGCCCCGTCCCCTCAAGGCGGATCTACACGACGGTCAAATTAGCGTGTTCCTTCAGCTCCGTGTTGGAAAGTTTTATTGTGCCATATTCATGAACACAGCAGTGTGTCTTCCAAAAGATTTAAGAAACGTTAACCGCCACGATACCTTTGTTAGCAAGTGCCCATAGTAAACATAATAAAGTTTCTTGTATCTCTCGATATATTAGATTCGAATTAGAACTCAGAAGCTGTACAATGTTGGGCAGTGAAAATGAATCCCGCAAATCATTCGTTCACTAAGTTGAGTGAGCACTTTGATTAGAATGAAGTGTGGACCCGCCATTATAAAAGTTTTCTAGTGATGCTGGGTACACATCGAAAAAATTATGATGGTATATTTTTTTGTACGCGTTGTTTTTACTAAACAATTAGTTTTTTGCATACCTATACACTGTGCAGTCATTCTTTTAAGTCATTAAAAATTATTTTGAAGTGAGTTCTCTTCGTAAAGGTTGAACACAGACGCTTAAGTCTAGGAAAGATTGTATAAAATTTATTTGTAATTTTTAGTTTACAGTCTTTTAATTTTTTAATATGGAGCTGGTGATCTGCTGAGTACTGCTGTTAATGTTATTTAACGGTAGTATACTGTGTAATACAATATGAGTTTACCTGTATATTGCTTTGTGACCTTCTTCTTTAGTAGTTATTTCGGTAAAATTTAAACCACACCCAATTTTCAGATATGTGGACGGGAATACTTGTGCTTAGTTTTAGCCATAAATAACATACTACAAGGAACAGTTTACGCTCAATTTCTGTACTTACGATGCACTGAAGCTTTAAAGTTCCGGGTGAGGATTTCTTCTATATTTGAATTGGTAGTTCTCACACTAGCAGAAGATGTGGCTGACTTCTCGAGCTCTGAAATTCTTCCTGCTGTATATCCTCATCAGCAGCTCGTTAGATGGCGGCCATGCGCAAATGAACATCGGTAAGTAATGAATAGTTTTAAAAGTAAGTACTGTGCGACAGTAACTTTTTTCTATCATTAGAAAGGTATTGGAGGTATTATTAGTCATTTTTGAAATTGATTTGCAGTGCAACATCCACCCAGCACACTGAGATTGTAGTCATCCACTTCATTGTTGTGTTTTGAGAATGGTTTTGCCACGCAATGTCGTTGTTATACACTTGATGTCCCTGTTTTCATACATGAAGACCACCCACTGTCTGTGTTCTTGCTAACTCTACGTTTCATAAGAGCACACACTGCCCGTCACGGGGACTGACTTTGCGGATAGCAGATGCCTAGTCTGGCTCAGGTCTTCCTTCCTGCTGGCTGTACTTAAAGTATGTTCCCTCTACCGCATTCCTTCATTTCGCAGACTCTATTAGATTGGTGCGAAAAAAATATCCGATTAAAAAAAAAAAAAAAACTAAGACAAAAAATGTGTCTTAGCTGGCGTATCGCGGTTGACTGGGCTACATGTACTGTTCTGTAAGTTCTCTGGAGATAATAGTAGGGTTCTGCAAAAGAAAAGCTTTCAATAATTCAAAATCAAATTGCTATGCGGTTGTTTTTTCTTTCAAAGCAAACTCACTCGCTATATCGGAAGCGGGAAAACCGCCTCCTGGAACTTTTCACTACAACATCCTCATAAGTGCTCTGAATAGATTTTGCTGCCGCACTTGCGTCAACACCTGTATGTTATGAAATTCGCAGAGTAAAACTTCATTTATGTTGCCTTCAAGTGGGACAAATATGAGCTAAAGTTTTTTGAAATTCATGGGCAAAAATTAAATAATCTGACAGAAAATTGTACAAATGTGACACAGTTACTTTATACCAACAAGCAGAAGTTATAAATTTGATTAATTCGGTTTGAAACAATTGTTCTGGAAATTGGACATAACTTTTGCACCAAACTGATACTTGTTGTCTGTTTGCCTCCACTTTCCTTCGTCTCTGCAGATTGCACTCAAGAGTCTGTTTCGCCCCACATTTTTCATCCCCAGCAGAACCCACCTAAAGCCTTTGGCAAATCTAGCTCAGTCCTTCATCCTAAATTATTCTGTCCACCTCATTCGTCTCAGTCCATCATTGTTACAATCGCTACCCACAGTCATTGTTTCGTCCGGCGCATGCCTTCTTGCCTGCTGTAGACTCTGCCACCAGGTTTAGATTCGAAGCCCAGCGTCTGTCCAGTCTGTCACATCCTTTCATCCCTGCAGACTTTACTCCCAGCCTTTCTCTCGTCTGCCACAACCCATTAACAATTTCCAAGTTTACCTACATCCTTTGTTCACCAATTCCTGCCTGCTTCTGCGCTTTTTTTCGCTGGTTAAGCAAAAGTCCTCCTAGACGTCAATTTATGATCAGTTTAAAAATTATAAAAAGAATTTTCCGTAACGATAATTTAAATATCATAGTTAAAAGGCAATTATCAGTAGCAGTACTGTAAACAGTGCTAAGGTGAAAGCAAAAGAACAAAGAAATCTACTCTCTTTCCTGATGGCCGCAGCAAGTCATATATTGCGAGTAGACTAAATAAAGGACAGCAACAGATATGCGGATATAGAATGAGGTATGGCGAAGACCTCAAGGATCTACGTCGTTCATGCACAGCTCGAGTTGTCAACCCGACTGCTAGTAAAGCTTTTGAAAATGATCCCAAGCTAAGAATGACTCAACTTGTAAAACGAAAAAAGTCTCTAGAGCCGCAACGTTAAGCGCTTTCAAGAGTGTAGGACGAATGAGTTTGAGGTACGTGGCATTACCTCTGCTAACTGTTTGCATGCAAGAGTAACGCAAAAAAAGCACTGTCATCGTTTTCGTAAAGACTTGGAGGGCCATAGGAATCACAGTGTCATTTTCTCATATAAAAACATCTTCACACGGGATCCGATCATGAACAAGCAGGACGATCGCATTGTTAGCCAAGGCCAAGACCTCACAGGTCCGCTGCATGTTCACACGCAAACGCCGCACCTTCTTGATGCTTTGAGTCTCCCCAAGGCCCTCAGGGTCCAATTTCTTCTGGTTCCTGTGACAAGAAAAGAGCAGATATCTACATTCATTTTACTATGATTGTAGCATTCACGAACCTTACCACTATTTACTACAGCTACTAGTGGCCTGAAAAGGATAAATTTCAGCTTAGTATCACGGAAAATTATTCTTACTTCTCAAAGTTGACCACAGACGAGTAAAAACGAGGTGTTATGCCGGGGCCACATATGCATTTCTACGCCCAACTCGTTGCTGGGATGAGCAGTTGGCTGGCCGTTTCAATACATGCTTGAAATCGGTAGCATAGATACCGTGGCATAAATGACGCATCCTTGTATCGAGTTGTCAGTGTAAATGCCAAGTGTGTTCCCGGCATAACAGGACTTGTAATCCCAGACATTCTCAATTTCTGCAGCTAATTTTCTCTTCCTTTGTTTATACAGCGACCTTCTATCCTCCTTGCGGACCCTACCTTCGGTCTTTGTCCCGTCCACTACTTTCCTCGTCCCGTCGTACATAAGTAAGCGCGCCATTCAATAGCCGTCAGGGCCAAAGCCCCAGCGACTCACTCCCGCGGATCGTTAGCTCGTTTGAACAACTGCCCGTCTATCAACCTTCTGACACTGCCTATTGATGGAATACATTCCCGGCCTAAAAATTGAATGCGTCTTACTTTCTTCTTATCCTTATAATGATGCCCAAAATACGCTACACGATGCAGAGAAATTTTGTACGTCTTATCAGTAAATATTTCCCATTGTAATTTTCCATTGAACGCAATTATATGGAACAACTGATTCGTCGAGTGAATGGAACTGTATCCTCAAAAAGAAACTTGAGAACAATAATATTCCGTCGTATATAACAAATATTTTTTGATATTTCAACAACTCATCCACACTAGTTTACCTTAACTATGGAAACTTTTTTGTACTACGGATAATTTGACAAAATGCCATGTCACTCGACGTAAAAAGTGTACACAGTAGGGCGGTAACCAGATGTTGTTTACTTCACTAAACAAGCTTCATTTTCCATACATTGCTGGGACAATGCACTGTATTGACGTTAGTTCGTTTACTTTTCCCGGTTATTTTAGTGGATATTCATCCCTAACATGCAGGGGTGGCTCGTGTACAGGCACTACAAAAGTACAACACTACCTAGGCACAGTACTGACGATAGTTTGTTTACTTCTTCTAAGTTACGAACGTGCATATTCATAAATAATGTGTATTAGTGACTCGTGTATAGGCACAGTAGAAGGGCAACACCATCTAATTTTGCTCATCATGGACGACAACCTTCAATGTCATCAGTATTTTTCTTTGTCGTATTTTCTCTATTATGTATGTGTGTACCGTATACTCCTCTATTTAATGTCATTAGCTGAACCTTTTTGTTCGTAGAAAATTGACAAGACTTTAATGTGTAGAACAATGTCGCACGCCCGTTTTGCACTCGATATTGCCGACAGTAGCTACTGTGTATTTATTTTTTTTAGAATTATATGATGCTTCAGCTTAATTGACAATTACAGAAATTTTTCGTATTTGGAACTGTGCTGTACTCCAAATTTTCTCTTCCAGTTAATGAGTTTTTTCTCTGGGTTATGTTTTTTTACTTGTACAACAAATAAAGTAGGTATTTTTTTTATTTCAGAAACTAACACCTATTTCACGAAAAACTGCGAAAATCGTGTATGAAACAACTAATACTAGCTACAATTTTTGAGCCGCGACTGGTTATACTAGTATGCCTAGCGATAATTTTAGAACACATCGAAAACCGAAATTGATAAGAAATAACACTCAAGTTGGAAAAAGAAGTACCAAAAACCACATTTCAGTGGTAGTTAATATTACTGTGATTACAACATTATGTTACTCAACTATTATACAGGGTGTTCAATAACTATCGTTACAACCTCTTCATTTATGCGTATTTTTACTTTATATTCCTTCATCTCGAGACCTTAATCCCCTTGATTTCACTAGTTGATCCATATTGGAGAGCAAGGTCTCGGTTACCCGCAGCCCAAATGTGGAGGTCTTGAAGGCAACACTCTTGAAGGAATGGGTAAAAATTCCCCCAGCTATCATTCGTGACTATTGCAAAGCTTCTCTAAGCGTTTGCAGCAGATTATCGATGCCGACGAAAGACATATTAAATAAGTTATAGGTATTCGGAAAGAATAATAGTTGAGCAAGCTTCTTTTGGTTTGATTTGTATATTCGATTTACTTAACAAATATGGGCAAAAAAATTGTGGCAAATAAATTTGAATACCCTGTGTACGTATTACTCTGCATGGCAATTTCATTATATTACTTATAGCAGTTTTTAAAGCTTTTACGGTGTTGTTTTGCTAAATATTCTAAAGGGCAAAATGAAACTTTAAGTTACCAAAAACACCATTTGAGGTAACAATAGAGGTACTTTTTAAACTTTAATAATTTTACTTCAGAATATCTTCAATTAAATCGGTAACTCTCAGTTTTGTGATTCATTTTCTAGTAGATACATATTATTATAATATCCTAATTTACCAACGCACTACAGCATATATAACTGAATGAATCAAGCTGTAACAGCCTAGTTATTAATTTCCACACGCATGCATTAAACATAGTTTGCATGACTTGTTTCGTACATACTAGCTAAATAAAGTAAATATGAATTGCTTTTGGTTCAGTATCCGCGTTACTAACGATGCAATCTAATATTCCAGCAACGAGCAGGTTTTATTTGTAATGCAAGTGGTATCACGCGGTTTAGTGCTCGTTTACGTCAAGTTTATTGATGAGAAATATCGGGAAGTGCTTTTTTTTTGTACTGTGTGGAGACCCAAACTTATGTCTGCTATATTATTCCATCAAGTGAACGTAACGTGAGCGGCCCTGTTGTAAAACTAGTGACGTTTTTAAATGTAAAGTGTGAAGTTTTGTTCAGCGTTAGGAATAGGGGCAGGCTAGACGAGATAGACTAGTAGGCAAGAAAGGACTTTTGTCCGCATGCACAGCACCGGAGGCAGATGATGAATTCAGTGGCCAAAATATAAGGAACGCAACAACAACAACAATAAATAAATTTTAAAACATTTCTTACTCGAACTGTTATGCATATGCACCTATAAAATTTTCGCAAGATACACATGGAGCATTTATGTATGAATCATATAAAAGGATTTTACACTTACATAAATATTCAACTTCAAAAAAGGCACATTCTACCGTGGCCAAAAGTTAAGGAGCACTGTTGAATTAGCCCGATCAGTATAATAATATTCAATTGTATTATTTTTTACACAATTAATTAACAGTTTTAATGTATACAAGAGAACTGTTAAATCTTTTTATCAACCACGAGCGAAGCGAAGAGCGATGATGATATTTCCGTTGAAGTTTTAAGCGTATTTGTTTGTATATTTGTTTGTGTTTTGTCTGTCCACCCAGAAAGCGGGAGAAGAAGTTGAGCAATGTTTATAATTTTTTGCAGGGAGTGTGGTAGGTTGACTTCGAGGTGAGAAATGCCCAAACTTTGGAGTTAGCTGGCAATCAAAAATGATGGCGTTGAAATTTGTACCCCACCGTTGGTAATGGTCTTACGCCACTAGACGTTCACTTTGGCACTACTTTCAAGAAATATGGCGGCAACAACACGTAAAGCTCTGGCTCTTGATCAAAAACCGCTCATTCTACTTAATCATTAGGAAAGAAAATCAATTTCTGTGATTGCTGACATGTTAAGAAAGTCGAAAAGTATTGTCTATCGTGTTATATGAAGATTTCAGATTGATAAGACACTTAGTCGCTAACCGTATACCGACTGGTCTTCCATGACTCTAAGCAGGAAGATCGATTGATTGTTAGAAAATCTTGAAAAGACAGTTACATTAATTTCTCGTAAATTTTGTGAGCAAACGGGAAAGACAATACCTAGGAGAACTGTTTCTCGCAGGTTTTTACAAGGAAAAATTATGTGCTCGGATTCCAGCTTTGCAAGCCTTAAATTTTATAGAAAAATCGAAAGGTCCGTCTCGACTTCACCTCAGAACTTATTGTGTGGACAGAAGAACATTGTAATATGTCAGTTATGAATCTAATATAAACTTGTTCGGATCTGACGGTAAGGTATATGTTAGATGCATATATGTGAACGCTTATTTCCTCAGTGTATAAAGAGTAATAACGAGTAATAATGTGGCGGATGACTTCGTCAGCAGGACATGGTCCTATTGTTTGCTTACATAAAAAAATAAATGCTAGTGTTTATAAGAACTTCTTCGCCAATATATCATTCCTCAGATACGCAGTGGAACTGCTGAAGCCCCATTTTTTTATGCAAGACAATTCGCTTTGCCACAAAGCTAGAGTAACAATCTTTTTTTTTTTTTGGAAAGGAAAGAATAGCTGTAAGGAAGTGACCACCTCAGAGTCCTGACTTAAATCCCCTGGTGAATCTCTGGAAGATTATCAGAGAGCTTAAGCTCAAACAAGAAATCTTCGAAATCTATAGAAGATTCAAGGCGTTTTCTGATAGAAGAATGGGAAGAGATCAGTAGCAACTTTTGTAAAAAATTGATTAGCTCATGTGTTCGAAGATGCAATGACGTCATCCAAAGTAGAGAAAAGTACACTAAATATCGAATAATATTAGCGATTTTTATGTATAAACGCCAATAATTAATTATATAATAAGGATATTTGATGTGTTCATTTAATTTTAGCCAAGGCAGTAAGTGCATTTTTGTTTCTATGTTGAATATTCGTTTACGGTTGAAGATGAATGCAAAATTCCTATGTGTAATTCACACAGATATATATTTCAAAGTATATTTTAATAAAAAAATTGATAAATGTACATGCAAAACATTTCATGTAATAAATATTTAAAAATTTGTTATTCTGTTCCTTATATTTTGGCCACTACTCTATAAATACGATTATCTATACTGTTATTTTGTTTGCATTTCCATATCTACATTCATTTAATCGTTTGTAAAGGCATTACACTTTCATTACTACAATCTGGAAAAATAGCAGTTTTTGACGGGCTTGGTAACGACATTTATCGGTTTTCAGCAACTCCAAGGTCGTAGATTTACTGTCCTACTTGGTATATACTTGTACATAGCTATATTTTCATTTTACGCATTCATGATTCGCACATCAATAAAAAAAATCTGCTCTGTGCTATTTCCACAAGTCGAGGCCGGTTATACTGTGAATGTATTACATTAGTTTATTTTGGTGCTCCACGACACTGCAAACGAAGAAAAATGTTTCTCTCTGCCTCCTTTCGATATTTGTAGTGAGTGCGTTAACATTATTACATTATTTTTTTGATATGCTACGATATCTACCTAATGCCTTGAATTTTTACCTTGTAAATTTTGTATACGTAAACTGTGCCAAAACTAACTTATGAAATATTATTAGCACACAGAGATATTTCGGGCCTGAAAGGTAAGAAAATATATTTGTCATTAATTATGTGACGCTAGAGTCCTCACGGAAGCGCACAGCTTGTAACATAGCGCAACTTCTATGACAAGAGCCTAAGAGGCACTGGGTCCCGAACAGACATTGTCCGCGTCGCGTGGACCCACGAGCACCACACCGTCGCCAGTGAAATACCACTTTCGCTTCTCTTAACTGGGTTGTTATAACACTTTTGAAATAAGCCCTGATTTGAACACTGCATCATACATGTCACATTAATTTGTGTCAGCACCAACTGATAAAATAACTCTGGGTGTCAAAGAGACGCTGGCATATATTGACGTAGATTACGCCAAATCAATCTCATGGTATGAATCGGGGCTTGAATGGTTAGAAGACTCGTATTGCGCAAGTTTGGGCTATATTAGCTGATTAAATAATTTGCTGTATAATGGATAAAATGACATATTCTGCCTAAATTTTTTTTAATTTGACTTGCAAAATTATTCCTGGCATTTAACTAGTTTCACAGAACTAGCAGCCCTCGTAACTTGATGTAAAATAATATTAAAGTAGTGCCTCGCCCAAAAATAAAATCTATTTTGCCTAAGTTTGTCAAATTTGACTTATGATATAACACCTGCGTTCATCTTAAATTTATGGTCTCCTACAAGATTCCAAATGGAAGATATGTTGAAGTACATATGCTTCAATTTCCATGTCGTTAATCCAGTAGCCGCTTTTCCGATTTTTTTTTATTTGGGGTCTGTCAGTACCCGCTTTACCTGAGGTGTCCCGCAGGAAACGGTTAACTAGGGCAGTATTAAATGACTCATTTTACGGGAATTGCGTAACTACTGAATTATTGCATAAAAACAATTTGGAATGCAGTGACTAAACAGATATTTCTACCGTCCTCTCCCAGTGAGCATTGTGGACGAAAGTCTGGTGGAGGCCGGAGCGTGGCTGGACGCGGCCGTGAAGAAGGCCCAGGACGCAAATGAAGTGACCGTGGCTTTAGACGTCTTCAAGATCTCCATCGAAGACGAAACTACTGCTGAGAACCAACGTGAGTTTGGTGCTGAACGCGACTTGGATTTGTTCTGGAGTTGGTGCCAAACCAAAACTAGGGATGAACGTGGTGAATGAGGGTTGAACGTGACCTGCGATCCAATTGAACCTGAGGCTGGACGTGCTTTGGATTCAACCGAGTGGTGGTGTCGAATGGGAGTTGGGGTCAAAAGTGAATTGGTTTCGAATGGAGGTTTGAGGTTGAACTTGGTTAGTAGTTGAACGTAAGTTAGGTTTAAATATGAGCTGGAATAAAACATTAATAGGATTAATGTTCAGATTTGCATTAATTGAACGTGCATTGGGTTTAAACTTGAGTTGGAGTCAGGCGTGAGTTGGCGTTTTATGGGAGTTGCGGGTTGAACGTGAGCTGGGATCAATCGAGAGCTGGAGTCAACGAATGTGCGTTGTTGTGGAAAGTGGGTTAGCGTCAAACATGACTTGGAGACAAATGTGAATCAGCTTCAAATGTGGGCACGGCAAACAAGGCTAGGGGCAAAATGTAAGCTGATCTCAAACTTAATGGAGGATTTGAGGTTGAACCTGAGTAGGAATTGAATGTGAGTTGGGTGTTAAACGTGAGATGAAGTTCAACGTAAGTTGGGGTTGACCATAAGTTAAATTTTAATTTGTGTTTGGCTTTAACGTAAGTCTAGTTTAAACGTGCTTAAGGGTCGAATATGACACTGAGTTGAGCTTGAGGTAGAACATAAGCTGGGGTCGAACATGGCTTAAGGCTGAAAACTTAACGAGCGTTCAAGACTTATTGCAGTTTGAGTTGAACGTGAATGTGGCTAGCTATTCTGTGGCTGTTCTATTCTTTCTGCAAATGATGTATGGTTGAACGTTAAGTTTGGATATTACGAAGCATATCTATCTATCTATCTATATTATACTAAAAGTCTGTGAACCGGTCTTGCTTGTGTCTTGCTTGTGTCTTGCTTGTGTCTTGCTTGTGATCTTGCTTGTGTCTTGCTTGTGATCTTGTTTGACACA
>LQNS02277099.1:1331281-1343040 GCA_001587735.2 Parhyale hawaiensis
AGCTGCTGTGGCTTACTGGTAGAGAACCGGCGTGGTAATCTCAAGGTCCCCAGATCGAGTCCTGGCTCGATGCTTTGTATTTATTCTATTAAAACACAAGGGTGGACGGATGAGCCCCCTGTCTGGATAATTCCGGATGTTGACGGGACGAGAAACTGTATATATATAGTAACTATACTATATATATAGTATCTGTATATATATATATATATATATATATAACTTAAGGAAAAGCTTCAGGATTGACGGTTAACGCACTCATTTCTTGTAAATTTGCTTCAAAATTAGCACACAGAGGTATTTCGGGCCTGAAAGGTAAGAAAATATATTAGTCATTAATTACGTGAAGCTAGAGTCCTCACGGAAGCGCACAGCTTGTAGCATAGCGCAACTTCTATGACAAGAGCTTGAGAGGCACTGGGACCCAAACAGGCATTGTCCGCGTCGCGTGGACCCACGAGTAGAGCTCCACACCGTCGCCAGTGAAAAACCACTTTCGCTTGCATTCACTGGGTTGTTATAACACTCATGATGCAATAAACCCTGATTTGAAGGCTACATCATACATGTCACATTAATTTGCGTAAGAACCAACTGATAGAATAACTCTGGGTATCAAAGGGACACTGGCATATATTGATGTAAGTTACTACAAAACAATCTCATGATATGAATCGGGACTTGAATGGTTAGAAGACACGTATTGCGTAAATTTGGGTTATATTTAGCTGATTAAATAATTTGTGGTAGAATGGATAAAAAGACATATTTTGCCCAAATTTTACTTAATTTGACTTGCAAACTTATTCCTGACATCTATAGTTAACTAGTTTCACAGAACTAGCAGCACACGTAACTTGATGTAAAATAATTTTAAAGTAGTGCCTCGCCCAAAAATAAAATATATTTTGCCTAAGTTCGTCAAATGTGACTTAGGATATTACGTGGCGTTCATCTTTAATTTATGATCACTTACAAAATTCCAAATGGAAGATGTGTTGAAGTACTTATGTTTCAATTTCTATGTCATTATTGTAGTAGACGAATTTCCGTTTTTTTGTGGGGTCTGTCAGTACCCGCTTTACCTGAGGTGTCCCGCAGGAAAAGGTTAACTAGGACAGTATTAAATGACTTATTTTACGGGAAATACGTAACTACTGAATTATTGTAAAAAAAAACAATTTGGAATGCAGTGAATAAACAGATATTTCTCCCATCCTCTCCCAGTGAGCATTGTGGATGAAAGTCTGGTGGAGGCCGGAGCGTGGCTGGACGCGGCCGTGAAGAAGGCCCAGGACGCAAATGAAGTGACCGTCGCTTTAGACGTATTCAAGATCTCCATCGAAGACGAAACAACTGCTGAGAACCAACGTGAGTTCGGTGCTGAACGCGACTTGGATTTGTCCTGGAATTGGTGCCAAACCAAAACTAGGGATGAACTTGGTGAATGAGGGTTGAACGTGACCTGCGATCCAATTGAACTTGAGGTTGGACTTGCGTTGGATTCAACCTAGTGGTGGTGTCGAATGGGAGTTGGGGTCAAAAGAGAATTGGTGTCGAATTGGAGGTTTGAGGTTGAGCTTGGGTAGTATTGAACGTAAGTTAGGTTTAAATATGAGCTGGAATAAAACATTAATGGGTGTCGAATGGGAGTGGGGGTCAAACTTGCGTTAATTGAACGTGAATTAGGTTTAAATTTGATTTAGACTCAGGCGCGAGTTGGCATTTTATGGCAGTTGCGGGTTGAACGTGAGCTGGGATCAAACGAGAGCTGGAGTCAACGAATATGCGTTGTAGTGGAAAGTGGGTTAGCGTCAAACATGAGTTGGAGACGAATGTTAATCAGGTTCAAATGTGGGTTGGTATCGAATGGCAAACATGGGTCGGGCCAAATGTAAGCTGATCTCAAACTTAATAGAGGATTTGAGGTTGAACCTGAGAAGAAGTTGAATGTGAGTTGGATGTTAAACGTGAGATGAAGTTGAACGTAAGTTGGGGTTGACCATAAGTTAAATTTTAATGAGAGTTTGGCTTTAACGTAAGTCTAGTTTGAACGTGCATGAGGGTCGAATATGACACTGAGTTGAGCTTGAGGTAGAACATACTGTAAGCTGGGGTCGAACATGGCTTAGGGCTGAAAATTGAACTAGCGCTCAAGACTAATTGCAGTCGAAGTTGAACGTGAATGTGACTAGCTATTCTATGGCTGTTCAACTCTTTCTGCAACTGATCTATGGTTGAATGTAAAGTTTGGATATTACCAAGCATATAGTTCATTTAAAATTATACCAATTTCAGCTCTAGTTCTTACATGCAAGTTTTTCAAAATTTTCTGTTTTTTATGAAGAGCACTGCTGTTTAATCTATATACGAGCAGTCTGCAGTGCGCTCTTCAACGGCGTTACGGCCGTGCTGGACCTAACTGCCGGAGGGTGGCAGTACGGGCGTGACGCGGCAGGCAAGGTCGGGGCGCCCTATGTACACGGCCAGATCTCCATCGCCCAGGAGGTGGAGGCCGTGGACACGCTCCTCCAGAACAGGAATGCTACTGACGCGGCCCTCATCTTCTCTGGGGAGGACGGTAAGAGTTCTCATACTTACGAACATGGCTTGATTTAAGTACAAAATTTTTAACTCAAATTAGTTATAATTTAGATCCTAATAATAGTCATGCCCCATTGTCAACGCAGGATAATGCAGAAAATGTTCTATGGGTTACGTAAGACCTTTCTATGTAAATAGAAGCTAAAGTAGATATGGGATATCGAATTGTCTTTTTTATTTTATTTATTGTAAGTAGTTATTAACTAGCATAATGATAATGCATGGTAAAGTGAGATTAGTTTCACATTGCTAACGGAAAATTATTCATTACCCATTACCATGTTTATTTTATTATTTTAACGGGTTATGGCTATACAGTTTTAGCACAACGTGCGTTTTTTGGACTTCACCGCTTGAATTATATTATAGAAACTGCGTTTTCCGCATATAATTTCAAACACAGAGAAGAAAAAGGGAATGGTTGGTAGAGTATTAGATCAGCGTATAAACTGAGAAACCAGCAAGTGTAATATTGCGATTGAAAATCAATCGCTGGTCCGGGAACGATGTGTCGGGCGTTGGTTAGGTCTTTACGAAGATAAAGTTAGCGCGACAGACGAACACTGGGTATGCTTACTGAAGGCAAGTCATTTTGAAAGACGAAGAAAGTGCAGCAGAGTTGCTTTGAAATCGGTGTCACTGGAGAAGAACATTAAGTAAAAATAAATTTGCGTAGCAAAATAGGTACAAGGAGAAATGTTTGCAGTGTTGAACAGTTCAGAGAAAGGTAAACACTGTGCATGTTAATAAATATTAAATTTCTAAGGAGGTTTATCAGCAGGCCTCGACATGGCACTGGGTTACCGAGTAGGAGGCTGTCGGCGTGCAAAACATTGTACTATCTTAAGCACAAATATTTGTTCTCATACTACGTTCTTGCGTTAAGCGAGCTGGCCTCAAGATACATTAACTGTTCATTTCCAGAACTGGACCAGGCGCTGTACTACCTGGTGGGGGGCAGCAGTGTGCGGGTCATTGTCCTGGTGGGTCTGGGCACCAACAGTACCAAGGCCCTGAGGAATATGCGACCAGCCCCGGCCTACTACGTCATCTTTGGTACAGGCAACGAGGCGTCGCAGCTCTTCGACCAGGTCCGTGTTGTATGTACGTAGTGCTGGAGACCCTGTGGAGTGACTGCCGTGTAGAGTTCCGGTGAGACTGGAATGACAGGCCTGGATATACCTGAGTCCAGACCATACCCAACTGCCCTTTGGGGAAACGCCCACTTTTCGAGATCTTTGACTTTGAAATTCTATTTTTACCTCCGCCAAGGAGGTTATGTTTTCGTCGGGTTTGTCTGGCTGTTATGCTGTCTGTCTCTCTGTCACCAAGATAACTCAAAAAGTTATGGTGGATCTTGACGAAATTTACAGGTATTGTTAGGTATGTTAGGACGAACAGATAATTACCTTTTTGTTTGCTTGTTTACTCATTTTTTTGCAATGTCATATCTCAAAAAGTTAAGGACAGATTTTTATGAAATTTTCATGAGTTGCTAGGAAGCTACATCACGAAGAGTAAATGACCAAATTTTTGTGATGATCTGCTTGTTCGTTCGTGTGTTTGGCGTTGAGTTTGATTTTATGCTTCTTAGTGCAATGACTCAACAAGTTTTTATTGGATCTTTATGAAACTTATGGTTTGGTAATGTTAAATGACATAAAAGATTAAATTTTGGTGAAGATCGGTTAGTTCATTTGTATGTCTGACTTATGTCTGTCCTAATATTTGTTTGTAGCATAACTCAAAAAAATATGAACAGATCTTCAAAACTGTAGAAGATGTTAATACCATTAAAAGGCACAAATGATTAGATTTTGGAGTTGATACAAAGAAAATCATGGTTTCAGAGCGCATTTGAATTTTTCGTTACCGTTGCCTTACTTGGGGAGGTATACGCTTTCAGAGTGCTCTAGTCCCTCATCTAATACTGAAGAAAAAAGTTCGGTCGAGAATCTTCAACATCTCGATGCCATACACAGGACTGATATGAAAATTTAAATCGTTAGAGGTTTACATCATGGTAGTTTTTTTTATAATTGTATATGATAGACAATCAATAGGCACCTCGCTCGTTGATATAAGTTCCACTCAAGTTACCTACTTCTATCACAAACACTACAAAAACTTTTTATAGTAATTTTTTAGCTCCGCTTGATAGGTGTTTCTCGTCAGAATTACAATGGCATCGCTCAATTGATAGGTGTTTCTCGTCAGAATTACAATGGCATCGCTCACTTGATAGGTGTTTCTCGTCAGAATTACAATGGCATCGCTCACTTGATAGGTGTTTCTCGTCAGAATTACAATGGCATCGCTGCTTAATGTTGCTATTGATCACACCCGCCTTCTTTTCTCCAATGGAATACAGGCGATATGAAATTTATCATCTTCTATATAAATGTTTATTAATAATATTTTTTTCTTTTATGAAATGTTAGGAATTCCTTCGCGCTGGGTAACTGCTGGTCTTTGTCAACTATAAAACGATATTAATCGCAGTGCACTGGTGACAAGGAAGTGGTGGACTTCGAATGCAGGCAGCGCGCATGATTTCCATTTAAAATTTGGGTACATAAGTAAACGATTTCATTTCTGTAGTTAGAATTGTGACTTTTGAACTAAAAACACTCGTCTTGTGGTAGTTATTTTAAGGGGGATGAAAATCGTTATACCCCAGGTCGTACCCCGAAAAAAGCCCAATTAGCAATAAGCGAGTCTCGTGCTGTTTCTTACTACGTTTTTCTACTGATGATTGATGGATGGTCCCAAATGCTCATTTTTGTTCTTCGCTGAAAATAATCGTCACGTATCTACTGTTTATATTTTTAAAATCATATGAAATTTGAAAATAATGCAAGACCATGAAAGTATCACGAATAATCCAATATCAAATGATATAACTCCAGATCAAAGAATAACTCCATATGATATATGTATTACCTCCTTTCAAGCTAGAGTACTCTGAGAGTGCATACCTCCCCCAAGCAAGGCACTGTTAACAAAAAATTAATGTTGGTCCTGAAGCCGAGATTTCCTCATGTCATCGCAAAACTTTGATTCTTTGCGTCTGTCGAAATTAATAACAGTCCCTGTAGTTCTCTTAAAGATCCGTCAGTAACTTTTCGAGTTATGTTCTGACACTCACTACACGCAGAAAAATATTTTCTTTACAATAAAAAAACACCAGGTTTCTTACCACTAACGACGTAATATTTTAGCTACAAAGCAATAATGATTAATCGTAAACGACACTGTCGTTCATCACAACGCTCTTGTTCATCACAAACGACATTGTGCATTGACGCAAATTCAAACGACAAGGTAGTTTACAGTTAACTAATTTTGCTTAAGGGCAAACAATCATTTTTCTATATGTAAGAGAAACATGGTCAATCACACAATAGAACAGCTAATCATTACTAAAATATTGTCATTTGTACCTTTTAACATTCCTAACTACGCAAATTTTATGATGATCCGTCTATAACTATTTGAGTTATATTTTGATAAACAGAGAAACATACATACAGACAATAAAACGGGCTGACCGATCTTCCAAAACTTGGTAAACTGCTTTTCGTAATATTTCCAAGAATTCCTCCAAATTTCATGAAGATCCTTTCATAACAACTTGAGCTCTGTTACCTAGGAAAATAAGAAAAATAGGCAGATAAAAAAATGAACGGTTGGACGGATCTTCACCAAAAATTAATCGTCTGTACCTCTCAACACATCTAACATTGACTGTAAATTTCATAAAGAACCGTTCCAAACTTTTTGAGTTATCTTGGTAACAGACAGCCAAACTAAGAGACAGATTCCAACTAGAACATAATCTCCTCGGCGGGGGTAATAGGTAACCCCATGTCATATCATCTTTAAAAAGTAATGAAATAAGTCATTAATAGAGTCACACTTTATTTCAGGCTGTGGCGAAGGACTTCGTCACCAGAGATTCTCGCTGGACCGTAGCCGTCACAGGCACCGACCCTGAAAACTTCCGGTATGGATGATCGCTTAACGTCACTTTTAATTTTTAATCATCACTGATGTTTTTTAAGAACAATAATTCTTTAGAATGTACTGACAATCCAAATTTTATTGTCAAGATATTTTCCTTGTTACGGATGCCTGTGGCAACATTTACGCTGAACAATTGACTTTTATGGCATCACGAATGTTGGCCGTATTCCGCAGAGCCTCAGCCGTGCCGAAGTCTACAACAGTGACACTCGTGTCTCCGTCTCCCGACAACTGCTGCGTAGCGCAGAGAATGACATCTCCTTGTGACTGTACGCGTGTGATTGTAAGTGCATGGCGGGGTGGTGGGTCCAGACTCCCTGTAGTTAAATAGTGACTGGCACCAAATGCTGCATCTCCTGTTTGAACATGTGTTGTCATAACTGACACGGAAATGGATTCAGACTGGGGTTGGATCCCCAAAAATAGAAAATTGAGCGGATGATGAAAAATCGCATGCTTTGCGCATCGTTAATTATCGGGGTTGTAAAAAGTATGCAGTAACTGTGTAAACAACAATGGTACGCGAAGCGCATGCTTACATTGTTCACGAGCAATCTTGGAAAAGCTATATTCGTATAGAAGAACACGAGGAAAAATGTACGTTGCACGCCTTAAAACTATCTTATTTCATTCAAAAACCTATAAACAAATTCGGCAACAAAAAGAAATCGTACCATTAAGTTGAAATGTATACTGTAATTTATACAAATGAGTAAATGCATTCATTTAAGTCATACGTTTCACGCTGGACTAGATGACTAAGGTAAATTAATTTGCAGGTTCCGGAAAAACTGATCGACAACATTGTGCTGACGCTGGTGAAAGTGTTGAAAGCGCAGGGATCTGAGAGCGTGACAGGGGAGTGTAGCAGCCTTCCTGCCAATGGACCTTCTACGCAGGCCTTCACCGACGCCTTCGAGACTGTGAGTGCTGATGCTGTTTTATAAAATGCTGGTGTCTCACTAGAGTGCGTCCTGGCACAAACTGCTGGCTAGAGCATACACCATCACCCGGACACACAAATATGATTCACTAAAAACTAGAGTATGCGGGCACAAACTGCTGGCTAGAGCATACACCATCACCCGGACACACAAATATGATTCACTAAAAACTAGAGTATGCGGGCACAAACTGCTGGCTAGAGCATACACCATCACCCGGACACACAGATATGATTCACTAATAACTAGAGTCTGCGGGCACAAACTGCTTGCTAGAGCATAAACCATCACCCCGACACACAGATATGACTCACTAAAAACTAGAGTATGCGAGCACAAACTGCTCGCTAGAGCATACACCATCACCCGGACACACAGATATGACTCACTAAAAACTAGAGTCTGCGGGCACAAACTGCTTGCTAGAGCATACACCATCACCCGGACACACAGATATGACTCACTAAACACTAGAGTATGCGGGCACAAACTGCTGGCTAGAGCATACACCATCACCCGGACACACAGATATGATTCACTAAAAACTAGAGTTTGCGGGCACAAACTGCTTGCTAGAGCATACACCATCACCCGGACACACAGATATGACTCACTAAAAACTAGAGTATGCGGGCACAAACTGCTGGCTAGAGCGCACACTATTACCCGGACATGAAAATGGATCACTAAAAACTAAAGTCTTGCAGGGCGCAAAGTGTTTCTAGGACATGTCCCGTAACCCGTACTCAAAAAGCGGAGACATAGACAGACACGCAAGCTAGATTAGGTTCAAAACCTTTCCAGATTGAAATTAGAGGCGATACATGGCTGACAGTCCACCCAGACATGCGCACCCGCTAGCAAATACACCATCACCCGGGTGACAATGAGCCGTAATAAAAAAACTTAACGGTCTTCCGCCCAAGACTGCACTAACGCCTTTCAAATACTGTTGTGAGTTTTGTTGCTATGAGCTGTAGATAAATTGCTTAACCACGAACAATTTCATATAAAGAATAAACAAAATGAACATGACCAATAATAAAAGAATTATTGCAATAAATGAGATTCTACAGGAAGACACGGAGTAAAATATATAAAAACGATCTACTGTGACAATGTTAATACGGCATTAGAAATGTTAGTAATAGTGAGGAAAGGAAGAATGCCAATGCAACTTGTTACTCCGAAATGATTTTCAGAGCTGGGTACTTGCCCAATTTTTTACAATAAACATCAAATCTATAATATACATTTAACGCAAGACAGCCACTATTAAACTATTATGATTATCAGTAGTTATTATTTATAATAATGTCACTTTCTCTAGCATAAATGAGTACACTAGCCAGGTTGTCGTTTCAATTTAAGTTGTAATTACAGTATTTTTATGTATAAGTAATGTGAAAAACAGGAGAAATAGCCAACATGGAAAAACATATTGAATCCTTTGTACTTTGGCTAGAGGTTGTTATTGCTCGTGGACTATAGGATCGAGCTCACAGAAGCCACACTCACAGTCCAAGCCTTTTCTCACTAGGCCTTCGAAAGCCATATGGCGCCGATATTATTTAAGGTACTCTATAGACATTATTCATCAGTACATGTTTTGGCTATTTCATGTCGATAGTGTAACACCAAACAATTGTAGAATTTTCATGGGCGAGGAAAATGTAGCAGACTATATTGAAGGAGTAGTGTCACTGTCAAAGAAGATTATTAGTGAGGCCACTAAGCATAAAATTATGGGTATCTTCATTGCTAAGTTTCTACATTCCCATGCCAATCTTATTATTGCGAGAAATAAGACGAATAAAACAACACAGTAGCTATAGATGGATCAGGCGCATACAGTTCTATAGTGCAGCTGAATGTTTTCACATTTGAGTGATAAATCGTAATCTGTTTTGGAAACACTAGGCAAGTGGAATGGCCACTTATCAGTGTATAAAGATCAGTACCATTCATGCCACACTGCAGTACAGAATATCTTTATACATATCCTCAATGTAACATAATTATATCATCGAAAACAAATGACTTCTTGGAACTAGACCAGTCAAACTACATCATATCGATGGATAAGGTTTGTTTTAATTCATGCCGCTCTTCAGTACAAGATATTTTCATGTCTAGTGTATGTATATGGAATGAAATAGTTTTTGATCGAAAATATCGTGTAATTTCCAGGAACTAGGCCAGTGGAACGGCGCGATATGGGTGGCTCGGGACCAAAAACTGATCTTCTCCAGCAAGTTCCAGTACGAGGCGGTGAACGCGACGGAAAAAACGTCCATCGGGTCATGGACGACGCAATCCAAAATACAACTGGAACCTCCGTTCGAGAACACGCGCATCAAGCGGCTGTTCCGTGTTGGTAGTGTAGAGTCCCGGCCGTGGTTCTACAAAGACAGTGACCCTGGCGGTATAGCCTTCAATGGATACAAGGGCTACTGCGTCGAACTTACTTTGAGGTAATTTTCATTACGTAATAATAGTAAGAGGGAAGGGAAATAAGAAAGAAAAGAATAATAGCAATTATGGTTATAGTGATGTTAAAAACTTGCCTCGTACTTGTAGCATATCGTTAGTGGATACTAAGGGTAGTGTGTCGAATAATTTCCCAATGGAGTTGCATTGGTAATAACAATGATTGCAACAGAAATGATAATAGTTACTTCTTGCTAGTAGTTTATGCACAAATAAAAATAAACGAACGATGTCGTATATCGTATAGTGGATAGACACAGTATTGTGTCGAATTTTATTTCAGGTTATTTAACGTCAGGAATAGACATCATGATAGCCATAATGAAAATAATAATTACTTTGTAGTTTATATACATAAAATATCTGTTTTGGAGGTATTGTATATCATTCGAAAGGCGAATTAAGGCTACGGATTTTTTTAAGCGTTTCTGATTTAATCCGCATGATTACAACTAAACAACAATAATAGAGATTACGTCACTACTTCACATTTGTTCCATGCATATTGTAGTCAATTTTAAGGATGACAATCTATGTGTCCTGTCTTTCTTAGGAAAAGTGCAAAAAATTACGATATCACGTATTTCATATAATCGGATGAGGTGCATTTGGTGAGGCCAAAATGCTCTGGGTTAGACAAGATATATTTGGTTTATTAAACAAGGTGCATTGGTTAAGTCCGGTGCTTAGGTTGGACTAAGTTAGGTCAAGAGAAGAAAGGGTAAATTGAATGAGCGAAAAACAATTAAGTGCATCAAATTCCTGACACTAGGGAATTTCACAAAATTAGTGCCTATCTTACAGATACAGTGACTACTGCGCAAAGCTTGCTGTACTCGTTACTTAAAGAAAATTTATATTTACTTTAATTTCGGTTTCACTGGTAAATGTTATAACAGTATGCTTGAAATTCAAGTGGTCTACTCGTGTGCTCCGGGAAATTGCTTTCTCAGCTTGATGACACAGCTATGGGCAATCCGTTAGGTCCCACACTTGCAAACGTTTTTCTTTGTTTTCATGAAAATAATTGACTGTAAAATTGTCCCATTGATTTTAAATCAAAATTTTGTAGTCGTTATGTTGACGATATCTGTACTCGTATAACACCAGGCTGGCGTCTTTCATAGATGCTGCTAAAACAGGGCCGTTTTTACGAAAAATCGACATTTTATTCAGTCATTGCAGGGCCAATACAATTTCACATTAGGAGCAATTATGATGCACTAGCTTATAACCCTTAACTTGTAGTTTGTTTCCATTTGTTTTAAGGCGGGTAATTTTATTTTGTACTCTCATTCAGCCTAAGATATGGCAATCACCTGAATATAGCTGCTAAGAATATGTTCAGGCTAATGCTTTAACATAATAATAATAATAATAACAATAATAATAATAACAGTGATTCACAGAAATGACTGAGTTCTGTTCCAGGCTGGCGGAGATGATGGAGTTCGAGTTCAGTTTTGTGACGCCCAGCGACGGTAAGTTCGGAGCCAAGACTCCTAATGGAACCTGGAATGGGCTTGTTGCTGATCTGTCCAATGGGGTGAGTTCGAAACTAAAACAATAATAGTAGTATACAGACCACGCACTAGAGCACAATCACAACCATCTAGCAAAATATACGCCCTTCCGACAATGACAATCTTATCAGTGATAAAACCTCGGTGAAACAGAGCTCTACGGGCAGTTCAT
>LQNS02277099.1:1343140-1353831 GCA_001587735.2 Parhyale hawaiensis
TTATTTGGAAGGCAAGTTATTTGGAAGGCAAGTTATTTGGAAGGCAAGTTATTTGGAAGGCAAGTTATTTGGAAGGCAAGTTATTTGGAAGGCAAGTTATTTGGAAGGCAAGTTATTTGGAATGCAAGTTATTTTGAAAGACGAAGAACGTACAGCAGACCGACCCGTACAGTTGCTTTGAAGTCGGTGTCACTGGGG
Source organism: Parhyale hawaiensis (assembly GCA_001587735.2). Lineage (NCBI taxonomy): Eukaryota > Metazoa > Arthropoda > Malacostraca > Amphipoda > Hyalidae > Parhyale > Parhyale hawaiensis. The sequence goes on from LQNS02277099.1 coordinate 1,343,339, forward strand.
AAGAATATTAAGTAAAAATAAACTTGCGTAGCAAAACAGGTACGAGGAGAAATGTTTGCAGTGTTGAACAGTTTAGAGAAAGGTAAGCACTGCGCATGTTTAATAAATATTAAATTTCTAAGGAGGTTTATCAGTAGGCCTCGACGTGGCGCTGGGCTAAGGAGTAGGAGGAGGCTGTCAGCGTGCAAAACATTGCACTATCTTGAACTCAAATATTTGTTCTCATACTACGCTCTTGCGTTAAGCGAGCTGGCCTCAAGATACACTAACTGTTCATTTCCAGAACTGGACCAGGCGCTGTACTACCTGGTGGGGGGCAGCAGTGTGCGGGTCATTGTCTTGGTGGGCCTGGGCACCAACAGTACCAAGGCCCTGAGGAATATGCGACCAGCCCCGGCCTACTACGTCATCTTTGGTACAGGCAACGAGGCGTCGCAGCTCTTCGACCAGGTCCGTGTTGTATGTAGTGCTGGAGCCCCTGAGGAGTGACTGCCGTGTAGAGTTTTGGTGAGACTGGAATGACAGGCCTGGATATACCTGAGTCCAGACCATACCCTGGATTAAAATGGCCTAAGCCAGTATATACCCCAGGTATAGTTTGGGGTAGACCATTTTATAACTTGGGGTTTGAAATGACCTGGGCCAAATTATGACTCTTGGTGGGAATTTTCCTGGGCTAATTTATAACCCGTAGTGTGAATTGTTCTGGATCAATTTATTCCCATAGGTAAGAATTATCTTAGTTCACTTCCAAAGGTGGGCGCGCTGCAGTAAAAATGTAGCGGCGCTACTATTAGTGCTACTTTTTTATAAATGCGATAAAATTCCAACATTAACATTCTTGTGTTGGAAAGTCACCTTATTTTCATCAGTATGTGTGCTTTCCCGACAGGCAAGATATGCGACAAACAGAGATTCAAAAGAATCTTGTGTTGGTATGCCTAGAAGGAAAGAAGTAGGAATTCTGGAAAGAAAATTGAGTGCAAAAGACTACGTTGTTTTCTTTAAAAGCTTCGTGCACTCGTAATATTTGACTATAGACGGCCACGGATCGAACTGTTTGACACTTTGTGTGCCTGATTCACTTTGAAATTCTACTTTAGTATTTGCACTTGCATCAGTTTCAATATCTATTAGAGTTGCTTCACTTGCGGATCTTTTTGTAATAAATTTATCCATTGCTTTTCAGTAAATGGCAATTTAAAGCGAGCAGAAACTTTAGAAACGTTACCTATTGCCGCCAACCATATTATATGACTGTGCAAGCGAAACTGAGCGGTACTCCACCCCTTTTCTGTGTGCTGTGCGGTGCTCTTGCGGTAGTCGATCAGCCAGTAACGCGTCACCAAACGGAACACTTGGTGAACTGCTTTTCATAATATTTCCAAGAATTCCTCCAAATTTCATGAAGATCTGTTCATAACAACTTGAGTTCTGTTACCTAGGAAAATAAGAAAAATAGACAGATAAACAAATGAACGGTTGGACGGATCTTCACCAAAAATTAATCGTCTGTACCTCTCAACACATCTAACATTGACTGTAAATTTCATAAAGAACCGTCCCAAACTTTTTGAGTTATCTTGGTAACAGACAGCCGCACTGAGAGACAGATTCCAACTAGAACATAATCTCCTCGGCGGGGGTAATAGGTAACCCCATGTCATATGATCTTTAAAAAATATTGAAATAGGTCATTAATAGAGTCACTCTTTATTTCAGGCTGTGGCGAAGGACTTCGTCACCAGAGATTCTCGCTGGACCGTAGCCGTCACAGGCACCGACCCTGAAAACTTCCGGTATGGATGATCGTTTAACGCCACTTTTAGTTGTTAATCATCACTGATTTTTTTTTAAGAACAATAATTCTTTCGAATGTACTGACAATCCAAATTTTATCATCATGATATTTTCCTTGTTACGGATGTCTGTGGCAACATTTACGCTGAACAATTGACTTTTATGGCATAACGAATGTTGCCCATCTTACGCAGAGCCTCAGCCGTGCCGAAGTCTACAACAGTGACCCTCGTGTCTCCGTCTCCCGACAACTGCTGCGTGGCGCAGAAAATGGCATCTCCTTGTGACTGTACGCGTGTGATTGTAAGTGCATGGCGGGGTGATAGGTTCAGACTCCCTGTAGTTAAATAGTGACTGGCACCAAATGTGGCATCTCCTGTGTAGTTAGTGAACATGTGTTTTCGTAAGTGACATTGAAATGGATTTAAACTGAGATTGGATCACCGACAAATAGAAAATCGACTGAATGATGAAAAATCGCATGCTTTGCGCATCGTTAATTATCGGGCTTGTAAAAAGTATGCAGTAACTGTTTAAACAACAATGGTACGCCAAGCGCATGCTTACATTGTTCACGAGCAATCTTGGAAAAGCTATATTCGTATAGAAGAACACGAGGAAAAAGTACGTTGCACGCAATAAAACTATCTTATTTAAATCAAAAACCTATAAACAAATTCGGCAACAAAAAGAGATCGTACCATTAAGTTGAAATGTATACTGTAATTTATACAAATGAGTAAATGCATTCATCTAAGTCATACGTTTCACGTTGGACTAGATGACTAAGGAAAATCAATTTGCAGGTACCGGAAAAACTGATCGACAACATTGTGCTGACGCTGGTGAAAGTGTTGAAAGCGCAGGGATCTGAGAGCGTGACAGGGGAGTGTAGCAGCCTTCCTGCCAACGGACCTTCTACACAGGCCTTCACTAACGCCTTCGAAACTGTGAGTGCTGACGCTGTTTTATAAAATGCTGGTGTCTCACCAGAGTCCGTCCTGGCACAAACTGCTTGCTAGAGCATACACCATCACCCGGACACACAGATATGACTAACTAAAAACTAGAGTCTTTGCGGGCACAAACTGCTAGCTAAAGCGCACACTATAACCCGGACATGAAAATGGATCACTAGAAACTAAAGTCTGTCAGGGCGCAAAGTGTTTCTAGGACATGCACCATAACCCGTACTCAAAAAGCGGAGACAAAGACAGACACGCAGTCTAGATTTGGTTCAAAACCTTTCCAGATTGAAGTTAGAGGTGATACATGGCTGACAGTCCATCCAGACATGCGCACCCGCTAGCAAATACACCATCACCCGGATGACAACAAGCTGCAATAGAAATAACTTAACGATCTTCCGCCCAAGACTGCACTAACGCCTTTCAAATACTGTAGTGAGTTTGGTTGCTATGAACCGTAGATAAATGGTTTAACCACGAATAATTTCATATAAAGAATAAAAAATGAACATCGCCAATAATAACAGAATTATTGCAATAAATGAGATTGCACAGAAAGACACGGAGTAAAGTATATAAAAAACGAGCTACTGTGACAATAATTAGAAATATTAGTTACAGTGAAGAAAGGAAGAATGCCAGTGCAACTTGTGACTCCGAAATGGTATCTGAGCTGGGTACTTTTTTTTACAATAAACACCAAATCTAAAATATTCATTTAAGGCAAGACCTATACCTCACTCGTGTGTAAGTATAGTGAACTATTAAACTGTTATGATTATCAGTAGTTATTATTTATAATATTCTCACTTTTTTTTAGCATAAATGAGTACACTAGCCAGGTTGTCTTTCAACTTAAATTGTAAATATGGTATTTTTATGAACAAGTAATGTGAAAAACAGGAGAAATAGCCAACATGGAAAGCATATTGAATCTTTGGTACTTTGGCTAACCTCTAGGGTTACCATTGCTCGTTAGACTATAGAATCGAACTCACAGAAGCCACACCCACTCGCAGTTCAAGCCTTTTCTCACTAGGCCTTTGAAAGCCATATGGTGCCGATATTACTTAAGGCACTCTATAGAAAAATTCATAAGTACATGTTTTGACTATTTCATGTCTATAGTGTAACACCAAACTATTGTAGAATTTTGAAGGGCGAGGAAAATGTAGCAGGCTATATTGATGCAGTAGGGTCACTGTCAGCGATGATTATTATTAGTCAGGCCACTAAGCATAAAGTTATGGATATCTTCATTGCTAAGTTTCTACATTCCCATGCCAATCTTATTATTTCGAGAAATAAGACGAATGAAACAACACAGTAGCTATAGATGGATCAGGCGCATACAGTTTGCAGCGTTCTATAGTGCAGCTAAATGTTTTCATATTTGAGTGATAAATCGTAATCTCTTCTGGAGACATTAGGCAAGTGGAATGGCTACTTATCAGTAGATAAAGATCAGTATCATTCATGCCACACTACAGTACAGAATATCTTTATACGTATCCTGAGTGTAACGTAATTATATCATCGAAAACAAATAACTTCTTGGAACTAGACCAGTGGAACTTCATCATATCGATGGATAAGGTTTGTTTCAATTCATGCCGCTCTTCAGTACAAGATATTTTTATGTCTACTGTATGTAAATGGAATGAAATAGTTTTTTTGATCGAAAATATCGTGTAATTTCCAGGAACTAGGCCAGTGGGACGGCGCGATATGGGTGGCTCGGGACCAAAAACTGATCTTCTCCAGCAAGTTCCAGTACGAGGCGGTGAACGCAACGGAAAAAACGTCCATCGGGTCATGGACGACCCAATCCAAAATACAACTGGAACCTCCGTTCGAGAACACGCGCATCAAGCGGCTGTTCCGTGTGGGCAGTGTGGAGTCCCGGCCGTGGTTCTACAAGGACAGTGACCCTGGTGGTATAGCCTTCAATGGATACAAGGGCTACTGCGTCGAACTTACATTGAGGTAATTTCCATTTACGTAATAATAGTAAGAGGGAAGGAAAATAAGAAAGAAAGAAAAATAGCAATTTTGGGTATAGTGATGTTTAAAACTTGCCTCGTACTTGTAGCATATCGTTAGTGGATACTAAGGGTAGTGTGTCGAATAATTTCCCAATGGAGTTGCATTGGTAATAATGATTGCAACAGAAATGGTAATAGTGTAGTTACTTCTTGCTGGTAGTTTATGCACAAATAAAAATAAACGAACGATGTTGTATATCAAATAGTGGATAGACACAGTATTGTGTCGAATTTTATTTCAGGTTATTTAACGTCAGGAATAGACATCATGATGGCCATAATGAAAATAATAATTACTTTCTAGTTTATATACAGAAAATACCTGTTTTGGAGGTCTGTATATCATTGGAAAGGCGAATTAAAGCTACGGATTTTTTTATGCGTTTCTGAATTAATTCGCATGATTACAACTAAAACAATAATAGAGATTACATCACTACTTCACATTTGTACCAGACATATTGTAGTAAATTTTAAGGACGACAATCTTGGTGGCCCGTCTTTCATGGGAAAAGTGCAAAAAATTATGATATGACGTATTTTATACAATCGGATGAGGTGCATTTGGTGAGGTCAAAATGCTCTGGGTTAGACAAGGTATATATATTTGGTTAATTAAACAAGGTGCATTGGTTAAGTTCGGTGCTTAGGTTGGAGTAAGTTAGGTCAAGAGAAGAAAGGGTAAATTGAATGAGCGAAAAACAATTAAGTGCATCAAATTCCTGACACTATGGAATTTCATAAAATTAGTGCCTATCTTACAGATACAGTGACTACTGTGTAATTCTTGCTGTACTCGTTATGTCAAGAAAATTTATATTTCCTTTAATTTCGGTTTCACTGGTAAATGTTATAGCAGCATGTTTGAAATTCAAGTGGTCTATTCGTGTTCTCCGGGAAACTGCTTTCTCAGCTTGATGACACAGCTATGGGCAATCCGTTCGGTCCCACACTTGCAAACGTTTTTCTTTGTTTTCATGAAAATAATTGACTGCAAAATTGTCCCATAGATTTTAAGTAAAAAATTTATTGTCGTTATATTGACGATATCTGTGCTCGTATAACACCAGGTCGGCGTCTATCATAGATGCTGCTAAAACAGGGCCGTTTTTACGAAAAATCGACATTTTATTCAGTCATTGCAGGGCCAATACAATTTCACATTAGGAGCAATTATGATGCACTAGTTTATAACCCTTAACTTGCAGTTTGTTTTTTTCATTTGTTTTAAGGCGGGTAATTTTATTTTGTACTCTCATTCAGCCTAAGATATGGCAATCACCTGAATATAGCTGCTAAGAATATGTTCATGCTAATGCTTTAACATAATAATAATAATAATTACAGTGATTCATAGAAATGACTGAATTCTATTCCAGGCTGGCGGAGATGATGGAGTTCGAGTTCAGTTTTGTCACGCCCAGCGACGGTAAGTTCGGAGCAAAGACACCTAATGGAACCTGGAATGGGCTTGTTGCTGATCTGTCCAATGGGGTGAGTTAGTAACTAAAACAATAATAATGGTAATTATAGAGATAATGAGTGTTTTATTGGAATCAGTATTTAAGCGTAATGAACAGAACAGCCGATGCACATGAAAAAGAATGTAAATACAGTAACTAAATGATCAAAATTTTGAGTTCGTTTACAGTTGTTTATAACTATATGGTTAGCTACTAGGTATGTTTATGATAGAAAAGCGTAAAGTAGTAAAAACTGACTTAGCCTCCTGAACTCAGAAAACACAAATACTACATCTGTACTACACGACTATGTAGAGGGGCTACAAATTAACACCTATGGGAAACATTTTAGAAAATAGTATGGGGTACTGTTTTTGACACTACCACGGCAAATTTGGACTTACGAACATCATTTTTTAATTTGCCAACAAATCGACCAATGGCCATGGTAGCGTCAGCTCCATAATTTTTTGACGATACAAAGCTGAAGAATTTGCACAGGGAAGAAATTATAAAGAATAGCTGGACACGAGACTCACTCCTCTCTTGGTAGACAATTTTTTTTTCTCGTCAAATAATGCCAATATCATGAGAGTTCTAATTCTCATTTTATTTATAAGACATACGACACCTTTTCTAGTAAAACTTTTTCGCCAATGATCCTAATATGTAGATTGTTTTTGTAGTACTTATAATTACAAACATGTACGACGATTTTTGATTGCTGATGATAGAAAGGAAATCCTAGTTCAGGACGATTTGAGGTTTTGGTGAACATTGCCTTACTTGGCGGATGTATCCGCTCTTTAGGTGCTCTTGTAAAGTCTCTTTATTCATAATGATTACATACACAATTGCGTATTTCTCAAGTTAAACATATTTTCTTCTTTGTCAAATGCTGCAAATATCCAGTGAAACCTATTTCTTTAAAAATGTTAACATGGATCCGTAGTCCCACGACTAATGCTAACATGGATCCTGTAAGTAGTGTATAATGTAGCGAAATGCTACTTTTTGAGAGTAACCTACCATCGCGGCTCCCCTCGCGCGTGAGCTTCCGGTTTATAGCGGCCAATGCACTACCGGTTTAGCGGAGGTCTGGAGGGCGCAAACCGGAAGTGGGCGGGGCCTAGGAAACCGGAAGGAGTGGCGCGATGACCCGGCGGCGCGAGGGGAACCTACCCTCAAAAAGTAGCATTTCGCTACATTATACACTACTCCCGTAGTCCCACGACTAATATTATCAACCTTAGTGAACTTACTGGAGTAGATCCGCAGTTTTCTACTATTTACATGTTACAAATTGCCATTTCAAACGAATACAATAAAAGAAATGATATCGATAACTGGGTAAAATGAATTTGGTTTTGTTTACATAGGAAACTGACCTGATCGTGGCGCCACTCACGATGACATCCGAGAGGGAGGAAGTCATTGACTTTGTCACCCCTTACTTCGATCAGTCAGGCATCTCTATCGGTGAGTATCAAAATTGCAGGTTAGATTCGGTATGTACGGTAATCCAGTAATTGTTTCTGATTTGGCCCGTGCGGTAACTCAATAATGATTGTCAAATTTGGGATGCGCTTAACTCAGTAATGAATATTGACTCTAGCGAATGTGATAGGCTAATTTCCATTTCAAATTTTATTTGCATACATTGTAGTAAATTGATGCTTTCGATAGTTGTCTTGCTGTATAATATACACCCTATTTCCGTAGAATAAAATTCTTTAAGATTCGTAGCATTAGATTAAAAGCTGTGAAATTTTTCACAAACTAACTGCTTCACAAAGGTTGTTTTGAATATTTCTATTATCATAGAAGCGTAAAGATGCATTTTGAACAATATACATACATATATGCATGCTAAAAATGTATTTTTTTTTTTGTTTTCGTCGAGATGCCCCGTTTTCAGCAGTACTTGCAGCAAAACAAACGCTAGTAATCTGAAGGATGCCTAATTTTAGCCACAAAATATTAGTATGATAATTATGGATGACCTTACGAGAGATCATAAAGACTTCGAAAGGTTTTACCATTTTCATTTTTAATTAAACATCGTCATATTTTTCAAGTCGTTACTTTTAGAATGTATGCTGCATATATATCTACACATTTAAAAAATATTATCTTGTTCTGAAACTGGGACATGCCCAGAATTAACCTTCAATTTGTTCCTAATTTGTGAAATATTTTTGTAAGCAAGGCATGCTTGTATTAATTGTTATATCCCAGTAGATGTAAAGATATAAAATCGAGTAATATAGGAGTGCAAACTAAGAAGTTCAGTAATAGTTTAAGAAAATGCATAAAACGACTAATACATTTTACATGTTTTTCATATCAAAATATCCTGAAAAGTTTTACTCTATTCTACATCACTTTTACGCATGTTTTCAGTTAAAATTTCTCTATGTTTGAAAATCAAACAATCAACAGCTAAATCTTTATACGTACATCTTTAATCAGAACTTTAAACTTTCCCATGTTTTAAAATAAAAAAAAGCTAAAACTATATATTATTCCATCTTTACTTCACTGAGAATTAAAAATTAATGTCCTCGTCATCATCTACGATAATCATGTCAAGAATCACTTCGTACACCCACCCAGAATTTCTTCATCATTGTGAACTGAAGAGAACCTTTTTCTCGAATCCATTATGAAATCATCTAGTTCGCTTATCTGTTTAATCAGCCCAGAGAAAACCTCTTAAATCGCTTTTAAAAATTACCGAGAAGTCCCTGGCTTTCTTATCATTTTCCAAATCACACCATATCACTTTTGAAATGCCATTTCCCGACTCGCCAAGAACATTCCTTCCACTTCATTTCGTTAACTGGAAGGAAAATTAATTACGATTTTTTTCTCTGAATGCGGCAAAAACGCCATCCGCTTCATATAATCACTTGAAAGAGAACCCTTGAGACTTCATTTTCCCGTGTAAATTTTAGTGAATGTTTCCGCCACCGGAAGTAGAAAAAACTGGATGCCTGCGTTTTAAATTTTATATTTACTGTCGATTTTCTTACTTCGTAGCAGATTATTGTCTTATTATTACTTTTCGACCGACATGTCAAACTGAGCTTATGCACAGTAAATTATCACTAGAGGAGAAGTACGAAGAAATTTTAAATGTACCTATTCAACTAGTGTGGACAATTTATTTATAAATTCAGTACAAACACAGTGAATATGAATATAAACGAAATTAAAAAAAACTCTATACGCATTCAGCTTTTTTGAATACTGTAATTTTAATTATTACAGGTAGTGTAGTACAAAACGAGGCATGTCCCGCGGATAATAACCTTCCTAGCTAGAGCTGTTCTCATAGTTCATAGTATAAAATGCAGATAATCAAAATGGTGACGATGGTCTCTTGTGATGCAGCAAAAATTAGAATAGAATAACATAATTAATTTCTTTGTCCGCTGATGTCTCCCTCTGTAATCTGCAGATTATCGTTTCGATTACGTGTTACATTTAAGGTAATACAAACGGAGCTGCCTCTCTTATGCGTCAGCTCCTTCCTATACAAGCATATGCAAGCTGGTACACTTGTTTACTAGGAAATCATGCAGCGCTGCTATGCGAACTAGATAGGGACTTATATCTCGGCCAATTCCTTCTCATACATATAGTGTCCTGTAAATATTTCATGTCCACGGCGTTCATTTGATGACCTTTCAAATAGTCCTATTCCTGTGAAAGTTGATGTTTACTTCAGGCATCATTAAGTTACCTTCATGTACAATATAGCAATATAATACAGAAACAGCAGAGCTTAATAATTGTAAATGGCCTTAAAATCTCCCGCATTTACGCTTGAAATAAATAGAACTGCCTTTCTGCCCAGCCAACTCCGTCCCATATAATCTTGCGCTGATCCTGAAAAAAATTAATCGGCGCCGCAAGCGCCGTCTTACTTCACTTATAATCGCAGACCATTACGGCGTTCATTTCTCTCGCCGTAAACCCTTGAAGAAATTGAGCTCCCAGTTCCGAGATAGACCAACAAAAATTGCTCGACCGCCTGCGTTTCTTTTCGAGGAAAGAGTCTGATAATTTGGAGCAGCAATTTATGTGCCACCGTCTCGCGACTTGGCCATTTATTCACCGCATTCTTCGCCTCTTAATCGCTCCTCGGAGTATTACCGGGGCTCCCATTTTCTGGCAGTACTATGAGGATAAGAAATGCATTGTACTCCCAG
>LQNS02277099.1:1393942-1409571 GCA_001587735.2 Parhyale hawaiensis
GACACCCGTAAGCAGTCTGGAAGAACTGGCTGGACAAAGCAAGATCAACTACACCACTGTTCTGGACTCGTCGGTACTACAGTACTTCTCTAACATGGCCGGGGCAGAAGAAGAGCTCTATCGGTATTATTTTTTGCCTTTTTGATAGAGTTTTTTCCCCGTTTCACGCATTGTGGTAAATTTTTTGAGATCAGCATTTGGTTTGTTTGAAGTCTTTTTCTGCATCTGTAGTCATGTTGCACCTTCATCTTTAAATTGCAACTTTTCAAAGTGCTACGAAGGTTTGTTAAATAGGTTGAAGTTGATTAATCAGTAGTGAACGTTCAGTTCCAGTATTTAGTAGACTTTAAGCATATCGATTGATATGTTTTTCCATCATTATTTTTATAATTTTTGAAGTAAATAAGTATTTTCCCATTGAAATGTGATACAAATAACTGGATTGCACTTTTTATAGTACATAGTTCGTTAGAGGCAAACATCTTGTTTGTTTTGAAACAACTATCGCCTCAGTTTTTTTTTTTTTGCGTTTTTCCACAAGTTTCAATCGTATTTTTCAGCACACTATATATAGGCGAAAATACTAAAGTGGGACTGAGCTGAGTTTTTTATAGCTTTTTTTCCAATAACATAGCATGGAAATACCAACGATTTAGAATTCAATCCTTTTTTCTTTTTCAAATTTCGCTGATTATTTCGTAAACTTCACTTAGGTTTCTTCACTCTGAGCTGAGTTTCTTTGAGAAACACTGATTTTTCACTCCACTTTTTCATCTTTTTCTTCTCAGACTAAAATAGTAGCTACATATATTGACAGCAATTAACCAACAAACTAAAAACGCTATACTGTATTTTTTTTTTTTGCCGTAAGTGGTTCGTTGGAAGCACTTGTCGCTCTGTTCATCTAAACCTACTGTTCCTAGTAATGGGCACCGTTACTTAACATCGGTGGTCGTTACCGTTGCTCGCGACTTCTGTAGTAGCAACCGTTACTTCCTTAAATTTTTTGTTCCTATTGTATAAATAGTCCACATAAAATTCATTGAAACACGATATCAGGTATCTAGACATATTTGATACGCAGTCTAATGCAGTGTACATTTATTTGTATGATCAATCACCGCTTGACTACCACTAGTATCTATCATTCTGAAATAATTAGGTGGTCCTCTCCAATTCGCCCATCGCTTTGATGTCGCATATTACCAATTGCTCGTGTCAAAAAATTTCCTCGTTGATTGAGCTACTGTTTCATTCTTCGTATCTAGGCTGGCTATTTATTCTTAATTCAGTTAAGTTTTTATACAATTGAGGATAGTGCGCGCTCTGAGCACAGTTTAATTACCATCTCTTTTTTTTAGCTAAATCTTCTGGCTGGAAATCTTAGCGGAACATTTCCTAGTCGCAGTTCTGAGTGTCTCCAGTAGTTCGAGTGAATGAGAAATATTTTTGCTGCCGAACTTGACATGAGGGCAATACCTTATCTTGATACCTTGTTGATGCTTCGGACAAGGTCCAGGTGGCATTCGGCCCGCCACCCATCTTGTGCAGAGGTGATGCTGCAGTCCGTGACCAGCGGGGTGGCTAACAGCGAGTTATCCCCACAGTTCACGTAGCCGCTTAAGTTACAGCAGATTTATCTGGCACTTTTTGTAAGTATGCGTCCAGTAAGTTTTTAAACTTCGCAGTCTATGTACCGGTGACATTACGAATGTGACGTGGCATTTTGTTGAATAGTGTCGCCCCCCGGACAGCTAAACTACATATTAGAATGCTTCGTGGCTATCGCATCACCACCATTTCTGGTCGATTCGCACGTCACAAGTGCGACCAATACGGTCTGGGTGTCCGACCAGGATCCGCCCATTGACACTGACAGTAATTCCTTCAAGAATTTTCCGAACACATAGGATCGTAAAGCGCTCGAATCTCGGTTGAACTGATTACATTTGAAGCTTAGCAAGTCTTTCATGATAGTTTTATTTTTGCATGCCCTGAATTTTAGCAGTGAACGATCTCTGGATAGCCTCCAGTCGCATTTGGTCTTTCCGTTTGCTTGGCATCCAAAGAGGTGAACAGCATTCTATCCTCGGCAGATGACATGAAATGTCCACTTTCTTTTCAATATGTTTTTTAGAGAGTTCACTTTATCGTTTTATTCCAACATTAATTGCATATTTATTGCTTGGATGTCGTGCATTATGCAGTGTGTTGAACAAAAATCTTGCATTGACTGAGTGGTTAAGGTTGTGAATGCTTGATAAGCATCTTGAAAGTAAAATTTCGTTAAGTTCCTATAAGTTATTTCAGGCTTTTACTTCATAATGATAAAGAAAGCAATGCGCACGTGTTAGCTCAAATGGGTTATCCTCATTTAAAAAACATCAACTTCAAACTGCTATGTACATCTCAAAATCAAACGCATGACACACCTTTTGCAGTAAATTCCGGTAGGTTTCTCAGCTGAGACCTTGGAAGCGGCAGTACTGAATTGCAGATGTTAGGTACTGCCCAACTGCCCATTACGTGTTTCCAATTGAACCTATAATACTTACTTGAAATATAACACTGAGTAAGCGCAGGCCTGCCAATTCATACCACTTTCAAACTTGTGATCATACTATAATGATCAGCGTCAGGTAATTTATTGCTCTGATAGTACCATTTCTGTTACCTATTTCCCACTGTGCAATATAGGGTTGGCAATCGGGCAAGCTGGGGAACTGAGTACCTACCTGCAGTCCCCTGCATCACCCTGCTCGCAACATTTAAAGTTGATACCGGAAAAACACCAGGCTGTACATATCAAAGTTTTTTAGTAGAATATTAAATTTTCGCTTGAGAAATCCTTGAAGAGTAGATCACAGGGAAGAGTCAGGAGTTTCGATGCGTACTAATTTCCTACCTTCTACATCCATCATCTAAATTTTTTCTCTCTTGCGAAGATCACGCTTCTACTGCTTTTACAGTTTAAAGTTCTTTTCCCAGAGCTGCTCCACATTTCTTACATTTTTCGTCTGTGATCAAAGTAAAGTTTCAGGCACGATGGCATCAAGGTTGAGTTTCAGGCCAGATCGTTGCATGCCAGAATATTTTATCACTTAATTTATGCACTTTCAAAATTTTCCCAAATGGTTGAAAAGAAATTTACAAGTGACGTAATCCCGTACATGACAAACGTCTGAAGTCCAGTGACTTTCGAACTGAAGGGCATGATCTCCAAAGAGGTCATAGGCCTTTTTCTGGGGTCATGGAGAGTCTAAGATTGTGCGGAATCTTTTTTATGATGTTTAGAGATTTTTGCTAGTTCATTTATAATTATTGGGATAATAACTAGAATAATAAGCATTTTTTTGTTTATTATTTCTCACGCTGCTATGATTAATTTTTAAAATGTACCTGCACTATTGGAATATTGGAATTAGTGTAGCTTCATAAAGATGAGGGACAAAGAATACGCTTGGTATTGCTGAAAAAGGTTACGTACTGGAAAAGTTTGGGAACCGAGACTCTAGTTTTATAAAAGGCTTTCTTTCAGCTAATCGACCGAATGAGTTGCTGTATCACTGAAACAGTAGAAAAATAGACATGTGTTCCTGAGATTTAATTCATTCACGCTAAGTTTAAAGAGATATCAAAACTATACTGGTGACAGTTGTACAGGCCCGCTGACTTAACGGTCAACATTTTTTTCAAATTTTTAATAAACACACAGCTGTCTTTAGAGAGACACATCGAAACATTCAAGCGACTATCTGTGCACCGGCCTTTACGAGATCAAACTCATTTTTGCTTTGAGTTTTTCGTCATTGTGCGATACCTAGTAAGTAATTCGCACATTATTAGCGTATTTTAATAAGGTAATAGGTAACAGCTATTCCCGTTACTTTTGTTAAGATCAGCCTGGTAGATACTGTTACTGTCATCAAATTGTCAAGGCGGTACAGCTAATCGTTACAAAACGTAATGCCTGTTACTTAGGTCGTTATAGTAACTACTGTAGCTACATGCTCATCTCTGACTGTATAGAGAAAAAAAAAACGTTACTTTTTGTTATTCTTGCATATTACGGACCAAACTATAAGGTGCCATCCTTTGATTTATAATTTTTTTTGTTTATGAATTCGTGCATGAAATTTTTCACAGCGTCAAAAATTTGTTTCATTTAATATTGAGATGATTTGGACATTATTTGAGTGTGTTTATTTAAAAGTTTGCTTCTTAGGATCGTGTCGAGTGTAGGAGCAGTTGTTTTCATTATTTTTGTTTGTGCTGACAGAAAATAAATGCAGTGCACAGTAACCTAGGTTTCTTGATGTCACTGTCACTTCCTCGGCTCAGGGATATTTTTTACAGAATTTTTGTATAATTTACGCAACACATTTTTTTTTTTCGTCAATTAACACTTTTTGGAAATATTATAGCTTACTTGCTAATTTCTTATCCATAATCCATAGTTCTACGAATTTTGAAAAGTCATCCCTTCAGTTTTGAATGTACTTTCCTATTTTTAAACTTGGTGTCAATTTTCAGAATTAAGTCAATTTGTATAGTGCATGTATTTTTTTATAAAATTAATACACGCGTATTTTGTATGCATAAACTACCAGCAGTACTCTGCACCTAAATTTTGAAATTGACACTATTTCTTATAATGTTTTGTTGATTGATTGTATTTTTAAGTGGTTGAAATAAAATACTGTATTTTAATCAACGGTTGTTTGACGAAGTTTGTCTTGATTTCTACAAGTTTTACTGATTTCTTTTCTGTAAAAATATTTTTGAAGCCTCTTATTTTTATTCACACTCGTGTTTCCAACATCTTTTGTTAGAGCTAGTTTTTCAATTATTATTACATTATCCTTCTTATCTTCTACAGATCTGAAGACATATGAATACTTTCTGTGTTTACGGCATTTTAGGTATGATGTACATACTTTTATGTTTTTTCGTTATAGTTGAATTTATTTAATTCAGCAGCATATTTTACTCGTACCATCACAATGAATCTTCTAAGTGCTGACACAATAGAGTTCCTCTTGATACCAAGATTTTCTTTTTGGTCTCCCTACCTCAGGCTATACCTTCAACATTTTTTATTTCCACTGCTTGACTAGACTTATTTGATTCGTTCGTAAATCCTTCCCCTTGCAGTCACTTTGGCTCCACCATTGGCTGTTTTCTCCTATCCTTGCTGCATCTCGACCAGGGGCTTTTGTCCCAGGATTTAGCTGGTCGGCGCAGGGCATATTTGATTTTGCCGGAACATGTCGGCTTGTTGGGAAATTCAGTCGACTTGTACAGGTCGTGTGTTGTGAGTTTGGTTAAGATTTCTTGTCAAGTTTCGATGTAGAAATCGATCTGGAAACTCGCTGCTATGAATCGAGAGTTCTTGACAAGATAACAGCCTCTGAGTGCTGAGGTTTTGTGTATTGTCAAGCTTCGTTACTAAATTCTAAGTCCATGCGTGGGATTTATCCATGGAAAGTTTTTCTTTTGACTGGATCTGTCTCGCTCGTTCATTTTTCAGGTTGTCGATTGCCGGTGTTAAAATTCATTACAAACTTACGAATGGATAGTTCTTATTTTGCATTTAGTTCCGGTTTCGGGCATTGTCGACTTCTGATGTTGGAATCAATCGGGCGAATTATTACACTAAATAATATATAGTACAGAAATTGGCCCGATCGATTACAACATGAGATGTCGACAATTGGCCAGCTAGGTACTGAGCTCCCATTACAGGCTGTGCACCTCATGCTTGGTCTGCAAACGTTGTTGAGTTTCAATACTGAAGTCGATCAAGTCGATTAGTGGGATGCGTCCCCGGTTTAGGTACTTATGTTGTGCGTTGTCACACTTCGATGCTGATATCGATGACCGTACTTGCTGCACTGACGTTTTTCACAGGGACTGCGTAACGTGCTTCGTTTTAGAGTGCTGTCCTGTTCAATACTGAAATCGATTATATAGTTAGTTTAGAGTGTAATTTCTACAGCCGCAAAATTCCTGACTAAGGTAAAGTCAACCTGACCTGAATCCCACGAAACTGGGAAATAATAGAAACGTACATAAACTGAATACTGGGCTCTCTGCACGGTAAACTCAGTTTAACCACACTCCTCAAACTGGGAAATCCCCATGCACTAATTCGTGCTGCACATACATATATGCCCACTGGCCCCAGAGGAGTGCTTGGCTGCAGTCGACCACTGAATATCAGAGCTATAGCATCAGAGACGGAAGGTTCTCATGCGACAACTCAACTGCCACCCCCTCAATCATCTCCGTTTTCAGTAAGGGCCAATTCCCCTCAATAGCGCATGAACACTGAATGCTGATCAAGCAAGCCAAGCACTGCAAAAGCTCACCTGTATGGCAAACAGGCTCGAACTTCCGCACTCTGCTTCTAAGAGTCTAACATTCCAACATTCTACCACAGCGGGAATGCTAATCACTTTAAATCCTTTCGTGGACGATCCAGAGTTACCTTAGTTAATAAGTTAGCCCCCCTACTACCACAGCTAAACTACGTAGCAGGTTAACTCACGCTCAGGTAGCGGGTTATACCCCGCCCCCCCCTGTGCCGTCAGGTGGAGAGATCGATAGCAAACAGTGTTAATTAGTTTATACCTGTTACTTGCTTAATAAATACGGTGAGCGTGGGCTTCCATGGAGAAAAAAAGGAAGGTAATAATTTCTGCACGATCTCAGCTCTTAACTGTGCGATGCAAAAATCCGTTTGCTTGAAATAAGGCAATAAAATGTCAAGCAAATAGGTTAAAAGATGAAAGAATTGATTACAACAACGTAGCTAAGGCTTCATAAGTATTTATATGACTTTTTGTAACTATATATCATTTTACATACTAGTGCACTCCGTCATGAAAAATTGCCGCGAAAGAACGTGGCTTACAGGAGAAAAAATACAGCTGCATACGCATTATCGGTAGAGTATTACACGTTCTAGAAGTAATTGAGTCCAAATTTATAAACTTTACTTGTGAAGTTTGTATTTAAAAAGCTTTTCCCATCAAAATAATACAAATGATGAAACGGAGGGTGTTTTTTTACTTGTCCAAGCTTCATATATCAGTCGTTGAAAGGCGGTTTTTCAAGTAATTAAACAGTTTCTCCGTCGACAAACCATTCTCTTCCGAGTTAACCGAGAGAAACGTAATTATAGGGCAACTTGGCTAGACAAGCGTCGAAAGTTTAACAAGAAAGAATTTGTTTTAAGTTTCATGGCTTCTCTAAAAGAAATTACTGTTGTCTGTGGTTACTTGGAAAAATTTAGACGGAAAACTGAATTAATCATAATTACTACGTGGTAGTTTATCATTTTTTTGGGGCAAAAAATGTTTGAAGTACAGTAGATTTTACTGGTGAGAGCGAAAACTTAGTATACTCTTTTGCTGCTAAAACTCTCTTTTTTCCCTACTCCGGAACTTTAGGAAAACGCAGAAGGCTCACCGAGGTCTTCTTCTTTTCCGCCTTCAAAATAGCCAAACATCAATTATCATCCCATGGTAGCGGAAATAATGGTATAAATGAATTAGGAATACTACTGATACTTGCGCAACACCGACGTTCTTCGCTCCACTTGACGTCATACGAGGAGATGCGCAGAACCGTCTCAAAATGGTCAAGTGATGAGGATAAGAACCAATGTCACTGTATATCACACTGAGGAATCTTTAGTTAATGCAGCCATATATGTTTCAGCCCAACCTGTTTGGTCGTGCGGAACAATAAGATGTTCATCATACTAAATATAACTCGCGTACTAGATCACGTCGACCTGCGCATTAATATGCGTATTTTTACTCAAATAACTTGGTCAGTAAGTTAACTAGATAGTTTCCGTTACCGAGCACGTAAGAAATATCTACAGTATTTACTTTCATCCCTGCTACCGAATGTTTGGCCGAAGCTCTGCGTAAGCTAGCCAGAGCTCTCACCACGTAGTTATTACTTGTGCCGAGGAGGTTATCTTTTCGTCGTGTTTGTCTGTCTGTGTTTCTGTCCGTCACCAAGATAACTGAAAAAGTTATGAACCGATTTAGATGAAATTTACAGGAATTGTTAGGTATGTTAGGATCAACAGATGATTAACTTTTGGTGAAGATCTGTCCCTCCGTTTCTTTGAGTTGTATGCCTCATTTTTCTCAATGCCACAACTCAAACAGCTATGAATGGATTTTGATGAAATTAACATGAGTTGATGTTATGTATATAACAAAAAGTTAATGACTAAATTTTGGTACTGATTCGTTTGTTCGTTCATTCGGTTGTCACTGTTTTTTAATTCATGCTTGATAGCACAATAACTCAAAAAATAATGAATGGATCTTTATGTAATTTATAGGGTTTGTTAGTAATGTTAAAAGACATGAATGATTTTTTTTTATAAAGTTTTGGTGCAGATCGGCTTGTTCGTTTGTATGTTTGACTCATGTTTGTCATAACGTTTGTTAGCAGTATAAGTCAAAAAGTTTTGAACGGATCTTCAAGAAAATTGCACAAGATATTATTACTATCAGAAGGCACAAATGATTAGATTTTGGAATTTATACAAAGAAAATTATGGTTTCAGAGCCAATTTGAATTTTTTACTACCGTTGCCTCGCTTGGCGGTATGCGCTCTCAGAGTGCTCTAGCATTCTAGCTTATTTTCATTTACACGATACAAATTAATTAAATAATTGATTAAAATCCCAATTATTGGGCCACATTATGTACCAGCTATGCCGCGATACTAACATGGCAAGAAAAACAGTAGGTACTTGGCAGAGAAATACCAACTATGGTCAAAGTACGCCTGTAATTTGACATTTCCTATAGTTAGAAGTACTTCGTTAATGGATGATGCATGGTGCATACATACCAGCATCCGTATTCTAACCTTACGGAAGACGTAGCATCTAATTGTAGTCCATATATTTATTGACATAAGGGCTAACATTGCGTACAAGCATTGCATTGGATGGCGCTCAATAAACTTTTGATCTGTGGGGTAGGTAAGCGTTGTTCAAAAGACATTTTGGACATTATTTGTATTTTTAAATATATGCGTATGTGTTTTTTCTCTCTTATATCGGCGTTTTCGAGAAAAAGGTCAAAATCGACACAACCTTATGGTTAACTGAGGGTTTGTGCTTATGATGTAACTACTGAAAATTAAAGACTGTGGAGCAAGTGCTAACCCTTTTCACAGCAAGCCATTTTATTTTGCTACTATTGTTCTTTGTTCTTTTGTAATTGTACCGGGAAACAACCTTTGTTGCGAGGCAGCAGAGTCTGGTACAGATGTGTATTAATATAACAACGGCCGAGCTACTTCAAAGACCACAAATGTCCACAAGAAGTGTGCTGGATGATTACAAAAGCGGACGTCATCGCTAGCGTTCATTTGTATTCCTTTTGTTTCCGACTCAGAGAAGCCAAAAATAGGACACGCAATCAGCGGTGTTTGAGAAATGCAACATGTGTGTCTTGTTTGCTCGATTCCACAATTAATGGAAGCCGAATTTTTGTAGTACAAGAGAGACATCAGTAAGGGTACTTGCCTTGAAAATTAGAAAAGAGTTATATTACGTTCCTTTAATCCTACACGGTTGAATAATGATTTTTTTTTGTCCAAGGACACTGTGGTTTCAATCTTTTAAAACAAATAACCTATTTATTTGCAGTCTTAAGGAAAGTTTTTCTCACTTTACTATTTTTTTTTTCACGTGGACTCTGAAAGCTGTACTAGTCTCTGTATATATAACTTTATTATTAAAAAACAAAAGGTCAGAAAGATTTTCTTCATGTGAGGCCTTTCTATGGCTCTTAACCGGATCGAAAATGAACGGACAGAATTGGCAGCTGTCATTCAACAACGTGACTTGGGCATAACTATTACAAAAAACTAAAACACAGTCTGCAAGTTGACAAGAGTGTAAAAATGGCAAGCAGAGCACTGGGATTAATTACCAGGAATTCTGAGCACAAATCCAAGGACATCACCATTCCCCTGTACAAAGCGCTAGTGCGGCCACACTTAGAATTTGCCGTTCAATTTTGATCGTCGCATCTGTGCAAGGATATCGATAACATGGAAAGAATCCAACGCAGAGCAACAAAATAGATACCTCAGCTGCGAATCAAGCCGTATGAATGTCGCCTAAAACAACTGGGTCTGATCTCTTTCGAGCAAAGACGACTCAGGCGGCAACTACTAGAAACATTCAAGTATTTGAATGGCTTCAACGACGTACCTACAATGGGACTTTTTGAGAGAGACGTTAATGATCGCCTGCGAAAGAACGGTCAAAAACTCAAGCATAAAGTTCGAAGAATGACCTTAAGCCGGCGGTTTTCTCCGTATTTCATGGCGAACATCTGGAATAGACTCCTCTTCGACGTTGTCGGTGAAGAGACAGTCAACGCGTTTAAAAATAGTTTTGACAAGCATTGTGAGAGACACCCTTTACAGCTCAGAACACCTCCTCCAGAAGTCACAAGCTCTTAACGGCCAAAGATTCGGAGACCACCTTAATCCATAATCATCTCTCTTCCGTCCCAACTAACTTGACGTCTCTTACTTCCCCAGATCTGCCGCTATAAATCGTGTTTGTATGATCGTCTCTTTGGCTGAAATTTTCTCCGTTTTCTTCTTTTTTCCTCAGTAATCTAACTGAAACTGACATAATGGCCATAGCTCATAGAGGGCCGTGCGTAAGCCTCGGCGACCCTCTGGGAATGGGCCTGTTGATCCGTCTATAGCCACCTATCTAATCTAATCTCTGTGGCTATGTTTGTATTTTTTTAAACTATTAACGTTCTGCTAGTACCAATGACTACGCTAATAAAAAAAATACATATTTTACACATAAGAAAATTATAACGCTATGTAGCTACATTCGTAACAATTATGGTCACTGTAAGATTTCTAGGACTGCGCTGACGTATAATATCCTTCTTATTTAGAATTTAGAGTTGCTCTGTCTATTGACTCTGTAAAAAGGTGCATACTTTGATGTTTCGAAAACTAGTGAAACAATAGATTTTGTATCAACGGTCGCCCCTATGAATAGGTGGTCCCATGATTTTCGAAAATATCACCATACTAACGAAATATGACAACGGACAACGGACGTGCCGTATGAAAAGAAGTTTATGATACATATTTTACTTGCAAAGCCTGAACTAGCAAGCTATATACTTAAGTACATGGTCAAGAAACTACGGACGCGACTAAGTACCGAGCCACTTTTAACGCCGCGGCGCGTCTCTTCTGGTAACTGTGACTGCTAGGTCAACAGGCAATAATTCTTAGCATAGTATTTTGTCCATTGTAGTAGGAATGACTGAGACGATACCGAAACAGGAATATAATGATGACACCTCAAATACTTCAGTCCTATATTTCTATCTATGGCTACTGAAAACTAGCAGCAAACATTTGGAGATGATAATACCATAGGAATATAATGATAACGCTTCCAAGAGCTTCAGTTCTGTAATTCTGCCTAAGACCCTCACGAGGGACAGCTCACACGGGGCTCCCAACTTGGGTCATCAGAGGGCAACAGCTATCGGTGGCGTGCGCCACTGACGTTGAACTTCTGTAATCCCGAGTTTGTAACTGCAAAATGCAAGTGTTTTTGAACGGCACTTTCAGTCTCCCGTACAATCTCTGGAGGCTTTGGCACGACAGGCGAAGATCAAGTTCACAACGACCAAGGACACCTCGACCTATGAGTATTTCTTCAATATGGNTTTGTAACTGCAAAATGCAAGTGTTTTTGAACGGCACTTTCAGTCTCCCGTACAATCTCTGGAGGCTTTGGCACGACAGGCGAAGATCAAGTTCACAACGACCAAGGACACCTCGACCTATGAGTATTTCTTCAATATGGCGAGGGCGGAAGACGAGCTCTTCAGGTAATTTTCACATGCAATGCAGCTAGTCTGTTATGCCTGTGCCTTGGTGCTGTGCGGCCGGCATACCGTAGTATAAAAGTTAATTTGTAAAAGAAATAATAATAGTAATATTATAAATCAGTAAATATAGGTAACTCAGCTGTTTGCTATACTAGGCTTCCATTATTGGCAATGATAGCATAGAGATGCATTCAAATAAACATGTTAAAGGCAATGCCTGTATCACTAAGGGCCAATAATGTGTTTGTTTCATTAATTAAACTAACTACCAAAATACTTTCGTTATCAGCATTGTGACGGCTTGGCTCAGGCGGGGCCATACCCTCGATTTCGCCTCTTTATTGGCGTTGGCCCCCAAAACCCAACCACTATCCAGTGCTTAATTTGTCAGAATGTAATTCACTATAATTCATGCTTATGACTTGAAAAATAGCAGTAACATTATGTTAACGGATCTAGCAGCAATGTACTTGCTAAATGTTCTTTCTCTCGTAAATAGGTCAAATACCAGCTAGTAACAGTGACATCGTATGAGAGGGTGGCTAAATTCCTAGACTTCACCAATGCCCCGAGGTAGATCAGATACAAAGTACCTAATGAAATTAATCGTTTTATATTTTCCTAAATTATTTATTAGACGATGACACCAATTTTTTATTGCTACCTTGGGTGCTATGTTTCCTATCACTCACAGTTATTTCATAGGAAAATCAATCGACCGGCTGAACACTTTTCCCTATGTAGAAAAATAGGGTAGCGAAACAAGGTCAGGTCAGTGTCACTGATATTAGATGAACGATTAAATGAATTTCGGTAATTACCACAAGTGCTTTGAAAAAAAGCAAAAACTTATTACAACCATTTCATCGTACCAGGACGCAGACTGTGTCACGTCTTCGTTTCTATCTGTGTAACTTCAAATGTGCATTTGTTTCGTCAACTTTGTACGATATGTTCAATTTTGATTAGTTTTAGCTTATTTGGTACTTCAATCTTGAACATTCGATTCACTAATTTGAATCAAGTTTTAGGTGTTAATCGCAAACCAATTACTCGATGCTGTTAAGCAGGATTGTACTATTAGGTATTTACCCAATAATCTGCTTGCAATTATTGTTTGATATTCGATACAATGTAGTGAACCAATTTCCCAAGATCGAAATTCTGAACTTATCGGCTTCACTTCTCTCATTCAATGTGGGTGAATCGAGGATACATCAGCACTGACTGTGTGAAAGTCTTTTAGATTGAAAATTTCTGTGTCGACTCGTCACTGTTTTGTTCTCGTCCTCATGCCTGCTCCGCTACGGGCTACTGCGGCCCTGCGGCCCGGCCTCGTGCTAAAAAAACAGGGCCGCCGAAATTTTTGGATCTGCGGCCTTGCTTGCTTTCGTGGCCAGACTGCAGGGCTGCAAATGCCCACCTTTGTTTGTGCGTCCTTTTGTATTGTGTGCGTGTCGCTTCAGCATTGGACTGTGCATCTGCAGTAAAGTCTGTCAGAAATTTCTTAGCAATTGGACATGGATGTACTTCTTACAAGTGCACTGGCACACCGACAAAAGCGCACTGCTCTCTAAAGCAACAGATTTGAAAGAGAACGGTACTCGCAGGGTGATAATGAATACGCTACAGCATCGATATAGTCCAATATCATGCGAAATGCTCAACAAAATACATTGGTTTTGCCAGCCTTACTAAGTACATGAGAGCTTCTGAGCATGCCGGTAGTATATTCTACTGTATGTACATATAAAAAGAAAATATACCCTTGTTTACCCCTGATGGAAAGTAGTAACACCCATCAAATAGAAGCTGTTTGTTCGAAAATAGGATTAGTTCGCCAACTGGGTAATAACTCTATATGACATAACTTCCATTATGTTATACTGATTCATCTCTATAATATTTCAGCTAAAGAGCGAATAAAAACATGTAGTACAGTTGCAAATATCGAATTAACACAACCGAAATTCTGACATGCTTAGTTATTGCTTACTGCACCACAATGCTTGCGGTTTTTGTGTTGGGAACTGTGTCTATTGATTGTTGGAATTGTAATATTGTCTTGTAATAGACGTTCTTTGGGCTCAGTCCCAATTTGTGCCAATTATACTGTTAAGCATCGTGTTCTGCTGTCGTCCATATTTTTTTTGTAAGTTCTTGTGCATATTATGTTTGCAATTGACTGTACCCAACTGCCAGTTTATATGATATGTTGTACGTCAGCTTGATGTTCAACTGTAATTGTCGTGCCTTGATATCTCACAAAGTCGTTATGCAAAAATATGCTAATCTTTGTCACTTGATGTTCAGCTTGCTGTTCAACCGCCAATGTAATTTTGTGCACAGTTTATTGTACAAAGTTTTTGTGCCAAAATTTGCTGGTTTTCGTCTCGCGATGTTCAACTTACTGTTCAGCTGCCATTGTTGTTTTCGTGTATGCTATCGCACATATAAGTTGAGTTGTGCTTCAATGTGCTACTGTTCTTCACATGATGTTCAAATGCAACTACAATTCGTGATGATGTCCTTGTAGAAATTTCTTGTCAGATGCCAATTGCGTCAGATGATATTCAGTTTAATGTGCAGCTGCTATTGCTTTGTTGTGTATGTTTTGCTCAAATTGATTATCAGATACCAATTGCGATGCTAGATGTTGAGCTTAGTGTTCAACTATCACTGTTTCTTTGTGTATTTTCTTTTATATATTCCTTGTCTGCAGCCAGGTGCCCGATCTGATGTTCAATTACCAATTCCGTTTGTGCTCCTCATAGTGCAAAATTCTCTTGTAGAAAAAAAAATTCTATTTTATAATGTAATTCCATCTTGAAGTGCTATTGTCAAATTTATTTTCATTTGGTGCGTTCACTTGCCAATGTAATTTCTCCATCACCAGCTTACCTAAGCAGTTGAGTGTTTTCAACGACGGTGGTCAACGCCGTGGGTTACGTTTCCACAGTCACTTTGAACTCTGTTCGCATACGCGAAGTGTTCTCCGAGTGAGCCTCTGAACATATGCTGATGTTCGGCTTTTTTGCTGGTGTCGCCCTACATAATTTTTAGATTTCATTTTTATTGTATTACACCGACCGTGTGACAGCACCACGACATCCTGGCAGTTGCGCTTACCAAGGTTACCTATTGAAAAATATCGTCAAATTTCTACAATGTAATTTTATGTTTTTTAAACTATTATATGATAACGTCTAAAATATTTTGCTTATTTCAGAAACAAATTTACTACTTATTTCATGTATCTGGGGACAATAAACGCGAATTGTATGATGCATTCGACGCTAGGTATCGTTAGGCAACATTTGAAGCTGCGACAAGTTCGTAGTTTTGTAGATAGTTTGGTTGTTTAAATACGCCTAAATACAACTCGGCGCTTTAAAAAAAAATGGTCCCTGATGGATTAAGTGACGTCTTTGCCCCACAAGATCAATTTAGCTGCTACCGTGTTCTGTTTGAGACTCATTTCTTTTGTTAACTACGCTGTCTTCGTTATGGGTCATCTCGTGTTATTTAGAGTTTTTATTTCTGTATATAAGTTAAACCTATAAAATACACTAAGGCAAAGAGTTTAATATTAAATAACAGTCGACGGAATTAAAATTTAACGTTTCGAGATGAAAAATCCCATCCTCAGAAAAAAAAAATTCTAGGTTACGATCAATATATAAAAATTTCTTTATTGT
>LQNS02277099.1:1409956-1426195 GCA_001587735.2 Parhyale hawaiensis
CTCCCCTTACTGAGCTACAATAAAGAAATTTTTATATATTGATCGTAACCTAGAATTTTTTTTTTCTGAGGATGGGATTTTTCATCTCGAAACGTTAAATTTTAATTCCGTCGACTGTTATTTAATATTAAGTTAAACCTATTTAGTTTCAGGTATTCGAGACACGTAATTATGACTGAAGAGTTCGTATAGTAAACACCTGAAACTAAGAATTGTTCACTCAAATAAAGTGCTGAATAAGTGGAAAATCTTCACATTACCGTCTCTGCACCTCGTCGTCGTCCTTGCTTGTCCCCAATATTTTGTCTTGACTGGAACCGAGTTTACAAGAAACGCCACTTAACAAACTGTAAGTAACAAGAACCCACTTTGTAAACACTTCGAGATGTCCCAGCCCGTGACCCACTAAGTTAGGACAGAGGCACACAGACACTGTGAAAACCATTAATCCTCGCAGATACTTCCCAAGCTGTAATAAACACTCGCGTGGTGTGGGTGTAGCAAATATATGCTACACTGTATGAGTAGAGCTCACTAAAAAAACCATTACAACTTGAAAATTTCGATTAGTGAAACCTGGCTCTTGAATCATGACAGTATGTTAATTTCGTCGATAAACTATTTACATCATTACACACATGTTAGTTATTATCATAGTGTTTTAGTTAAATAATTTTGTAGAATTTTAGTTGCTGTTGATGCAGTTATATTACAGCACTCGTAAAACAAGCATTAACATTTCCTAATTTTTATAACCATTCATTTTCATGGTATTGAGGTTGTTTTGACATCCGCTCCTTTCCTATTTTTCGTATATACTTAGTTTCAACTCAAATAAATCTACTAATGCATCACACTGCTTACTCTATGTGGTTCTGTTGTACAATATGTAAATAGTGCAAATGTATTTTATCTCTGTTACATTTGTTCATTTTACGTCTGAAGTGTTCATACAACATTACGCGCTCATTTCTCGTTTGCTAAACCAGGAATGCTTAGCATCTTAAATTTTATTTTATTTGTTTTTTTAATTCTGACTTCCTTCCGATCGCTCAGGACGGTCCTGCTCTCCCTTGATATGTAACAGCGAGCATTCGAAAATTTTCAATTTTTTTTGTTTAGTTATCATTATCGATCAGCTAAAGCTGGTGTTCTACGATAACCATATCGTTAACAGCATATCTGAAATCCCTAACGACAATGAGGATCTACGATTGCTGAAATTTTGGGAATTAATATTAGTGAATACTGTTCATTCCGCTATTGAAATGATTATCACTGTCCCTTATCATACATGTTAGTATGACTTTCAAACAATAAAAATCAGTTCTCGGAGATAGATTCCCAATCCTTCTTTAGATGACTCAAAATAACAATCATCATTCCCGGCAGTAGTTGCCGGTATGACTCCCGAGTATTAAAAATAGTAAAAACCAGTACCCAGCAATAGAGTTACATACCTTTCTATCACTGTTGAGATAACCATCAGTATTCCATACATGAGCTGTCGATACTATTTGTTAATGGGGTTACAAAGTCAAAAATATTAGTTCGCAGAAATGGAGAACAGAATTCCCAGGATTAAATATCTATGCTTCCAAGGATTATCAGGTAGCTAATCACGCTTAAGATTCTATATCGTAGATAAATTATGGGTGCCTCTCTCTGTCTGTTTCACTCATATTTTCCTCTTCGTGTCGCTGACTTCTGTGTATTGATGTTTTGTCATTGTAATCAGTGCTTGCATCTTGTTACTTAGTGTTCCTTTTTTCCGATTATCTTTTTTTATTATTTACTTTGCTTCTTGCCTCAAGTCATATTACTTATATCGGTGTAGTGATGCCAACTTAATGCTAAACCTGTAGTTATATTACTTGTTTTTGCACTAGAGGGATAGTGGCTCAAGAACGGCAATCCTTATACAATGAATATAGCAAATACATTTTATGTCTTCTGCACATGGGGTTCTTAATTATTAAACTGGCTGAAATAGTGCAACCAAGCACGTTTGCCTGCGCGCACAATAAAGAATTCTTGCTCGTAAAATAGGCCGCATCACTAAATTATTCACGGTTAAGATGGACAATATGTCTGGTTGCAACTTTAGGATATATTAACTATTGAGTTTGTGTCTATAAAATTTATGTTCTAACCGCACTTGTCCAATTAGTCTTCCAATAATTACGTGTCATGTTTCTTTTGTGCTTGCTGTGTCTGTTTAATACTCGTTTCGTTTTGTCTGTTGAGTGACGCGTTTCGCATTGTCTGCACTTTACTGTACCACAAACACCGGATATTATCAGTAACTAACAAGTAAACCACTACTACTACTTTATCAGTAGAATACTAAACAGTACTTATCTTACTAGTTTTTTGTCCCAGTTCGTACTTATCATGTCGTACGGTAATGCTCTATATACTGTATTTGATTATTTCTATTTCCCTCTTTAATTTCAGGGACGTGAAAATTTAAATAAATTTACTACTGCTTATTACAAGTAGCAGATTTGAAAGGATGTCATCATTACATACTTGCAGTTAGTTTATTTCGTAAACCAGCTTATGCCATACAAATAAAAAGAATGAATCATCGCTTTGCTTTTCTTCATCGCTAGTCTACAGAGTGCTGGCAGTGACAGATATCGCTTGACAACAGTTTGCTAACGTTGTTATAAGATATGTAGGCTTGCGTTTGGAACAAGCCATTGCACAAGTTACTTGTTATCATTTGTATCAGAAGTCTCCTGCACCATGCTGAGAACACTCACTATGAACAGATGTTCAGTACTGAGATAGCAAAGCTGTCAGCAATACGTTCACTTTCAGCGAGATAATTTAAATCTCATATTTTATTTTGTCTGGAACTTCAGTTCTAAAGTTCAGTCATGCTGCACAAAATTACTGTTTGCCCGTTTCAACCTTACAGAGATTACGATTATCGAATAAATTTCTATCTATGAAGGTAAATTGAGCCTCCAGGATTAATATTTTAAATTAATTTAAAAACAATAGAATCAGATTGGCTCACTCAAAGTCTTCGATTCTAACACACCTGTAATTTCTGACACCAGCTACAATGATATAGTAAATCTGCTAACTCCAAAGTTGGAACAAACTTTTAGTATTTTCGCAGAGTGAGTTCATTACATCATTAGCTCGTAATAGACGAACACTCCAAATGCCATAAATGTATGTAGAACGGAACATTTCTTTCTTCAACTGATAATATGACTGTCTTCTCCAGAGTGAAAAAAGTACTCACCATGCTGTCAGTGATTAATTTTTTAAAATAGGCAAATGAGCTTGTGTCGTTCTTCTCTCCCATCTCATAGTACGAGAGGCTCTTCTTCTTTCATAGCGACATTTGTATCAAATTCTTATAATAATATTAATAAGCAACCTGACAGCACCAATGAAACTACTCTCTTATTTAAGTATTGAAAATAGTTGTATCAAATGCTTTTAAAAAGAATAACCCCCCTCAGAGCACGGAAGGATAGTCCCTTTATATATATACATATGTCTTATTGCGTATAGGGACAGTCAATTTGTATCCAGTGCTTATAATACATCGGTCACTATCAGAGTATGGAAGGAACTGACCCTGAATAGCACCACGGACCAGAGCAAGTACAGGGTGTGGGACTATCCCATCAAGGAGCAGTACACGCACATTCTGCAGGTGATAGAAGACACAGGGCCAGTTACTTCCGACATTGAAGGCTTCAATATGGTGAGTAACTACTTTCAGGTCTGGTATTTTACGTACACGATAACTTCTACCAGGGAAAAATGCAATTGTACTATTAAGCCTGGGTTTTTTGAGTTATTAAGTTAGTTGATCTTGTTGATGAGGGTTTCACTAGAGTTAGCGACGTATACTTGCTAGTGCATCCAGTCTATTTGATGATCCCTTTAACGCTTATCTTACAAACTTCAACAGCATTATGAAATTTAGCAAGATTTATTTTTCCAAAAAGTTGGGTCTGTTACTTATTGCGGCAAGAGCTTTAACGTAGCGAGTAAAGCTTTCTTGTAGATCTTTTTATTTTTAGTACTCCCTTGGACGTTCAAATTCTTATAGCTGTAGGTTTTTTTTCGAATAACTTTGCTTATTACGTGTTCGGGTGAGAACTTCAACGTGGTAAGTAGAACTTTCTCGTGGACATTGTTTTCACCGAGAGTGAGCTTGCTTTTTGCGACCCCATGTGCAGTAATAATCGAACTGTAAAGAAGACCGAGGGCATGCTTGTGTTCTTCCGTGATTGACATTTTTTCCGGGTTGTGGAAAGCACCAAGGTGGTGTTTGCCATCATCTATAATTTGCATATTTCAGGTTTTGGAGAACCCCGAAGTCAAGTTTGACTTCATCCCTGATTTATATTTCTCCGGTTTTGGAGTACAGTAAGGCCAAGTTGCCTTCAAAAGGGATACATCTTTTGAGATATTAGAAACTACCAAGGACATGTTGTTTGCTTTAGAATGTGATTTACATTTTTCGGGCTTAGAAACACCAAGTGCAAGTTTGCTGTAGTAAGAAAAGGGATGCGTATTTTCAGGTTTTGGAGAACACCAAGGGGGAGTTTGCGTTTATCCACGATGCTGCGCAAATCCGCTACGAGATTTACCACAGCTGCTTCCTGTCGGAGGTGGGGGAGCCCTTCGCCGAGCAGCCTTACGCCATCGCCGTACAGCAGGGCAGCTATCTCCAGGAGGAGCTCAGCAGGGCGTGAGTTCTGGAAGTCCCACGTTTTCTTCAGCTTTTCCTTTGGAAAATACGCTTGAGTTTAGCTAAATTATAAATGTTGGGGAAATTTTCGATGCTGAAAGACGATGATTTTAGCAAGCTAACTTTTTATTCTCTGAAAATGGATTGATTAATTAAGTACTTGGCAAAATTATATGTTTTGCACAAATGTATTTATTTTACATTAAAAATAACTCGATTATTAGATGATTAAGAATTTTCGTAAATTTAAAAAAATATTGATTTTGGTGTTTTCATCCGTGTTTTTACGCAGGTATTTCCCAGAAATATTCAAACTTCAGCTGCTGCGGCACTTGCCTGTAAAAAAAAAAAAAAAACTTTTGCGCTTAGCGCAAATTGTTGGGGTTACGTACATGTATAATTCGAACTTACGTCAATCCAACATATGAATATATGTCAAACTAGAGCACTCTGAGAGCGCATACCTCCGTCAAGCAAGGCAACGGTTACGAAAAAATAAAATTGGTACTGAGACCTTGATTTTCTTTGTAGCAATATCAAAATCTAATCATTTGTGCTCTTTAAGAATGTTAACAACTTCAGTGATTTTTTTGGAGAACCGTTTATAAATTTTTGAGTTATGCTGCTAACAAACATTGTGACTAACATGGGTAAAACATACAAACGAACCCACTGATCTGCACCAAAATTTAACCGTTTATGTTTTTTAACATTGCTAACAACTCCTGTAAATTTCATAAAGATCCAAGAATACTTTTTGAGTTATGCTGCTAACAAACATTATGACAAACATATGTCAAACATACAAACAAACCAACCAACCCATCTGCACCAAAATATAATAATTTATGTCGTTTAACATTACTAACAACTACAGTAAATTTTATAAAGATCCATTGAAAACTTTTTGAATTATTGCGCTAACAGCATAAAATCAAACACAACGACGAACAGCCAAACGAGCAAATCTGTCATCACAAAAATTTGGTCATTTAGTATTCGGAATGTACCTAACAACTCATGTAAGTTTCATACAAATCCATCCACAAATTTTTAAGTTATGGCATTGAGAAAAATGAGGCAGACAAACAAACAGCCAAACAAACAAATAAACGGATGGACGGATCTTCACCAAAAGTTGATCATCTGTTTCTCCTAACATACCCAACAGTCCCTGTAGGTTTCGTTAAAATCCGTCAATAACTTTTTGAGCTATCTCGATGACAGACAGTCAGAAAAAAGGACAGACAGACAAACCCGATGAAAACATAACCTCCTTGGCGGCGGTAATAAAGTGAACGGTACTGCGTGCCATTTGGTAAAACTACAAACTACTCATGTGATAACTGCA
This sequence comes from Parhyale hawaiensis, assembly GCA_001587735.2. Taxonomy (NCBI): domain Eukaryota; kingdom Metazoa; phylum Arthropoda; class Malacostraca; order Amphipoda; family Hyalidae; genus Parhyale; species Parhyale hawaiensis. Next base: position 1,416,037 of record LQNS02277099.1, read on the forward strand.
CCCGCGCCGAACGTCTACATTTCTGATTATGGTAAGTATCCCTGCAATTGATTGTAAATTCCATAAACGCTGTCACTACAAGCCGAGTATTGTAAGAATTTACTTGCTTGGGTAAAAGGTAAAGGTATAGTCAACTTTGACTGCACTCTCCCCTGGGAACCCCACACGTACGGGTTCGTGAGGCAGAGATAGGCCAAGGGGCCCCAAAGGAGCAAGGACAGCTGCAGCCGACGGCGGGTCGCTAAGAACTGTGGGGCATTTAGCGAAAGGTTCGACGACCCGCCACCTCCCTACCCTAAGGTAAGTACCCCAAGATAGCTATGCACACCACGTAAGATTGCTGATTCAGTGCACCGGGCGCCATTAAAAAGACCGCTCACCTGGCCTTGGGATCGTTCGCGGGACCCTCAGCACAACTGTGCAGTATGCAAGGTCCGCTGCTATCGTGGGTTGGAGGCGAATTCGGGAACATAGCATGCAAGTAGAACACTCGAACCTTCCACCAGTGCGGATTTGAACGGTTCCGCTGTTGATTTATCAATTGAAACGCTTTGTGTAGCACTGCTAATTTATCAACTACGTAGTTTTGTGTGCTTGCCGCTACTGATTTATCAACCTTACAGTTTCATGCTCAACTGTGGATTTATCAGGTTGGGTTCACTGCTAATTTCGTCGATAATCCATGACGCTGACTTGCATTACTAAGTCAGTTACAACGGAAGAAGCTGGTGCTGTACAAGTATTTTCTCTCTCTCATTCAACAGGATCCTGGAACTGCAGAAAGAGCGCTACTTCGAGTCTCTGCTGGCCAAATTCTGGAACTCCTCAGCCCGCGGCTACTGTCCTAATGATGATGACTCTGAGGGCATCACACTCCAGTCCCTGGGTATGTTGTCATATTCTGGGTACAAAATTATTCAGTTTTTGGGTATCTTGCAGTTATGTGACGAGAGTCTAGAACTCCTCAGCTCTGGACTAATGCCCCGATGAAGATAACTATGGGGGGTATCGCACTTCAGCCTAAGGCTCTGTTACTAGTGGCGCTGAGAAAAAGATAACTGCAGTCTTAAAATGCAATACGGGATTACGGGTATGAGTAGAGTAAAGAATGTCCCATTTTAGCGTTTTGTTGTTAATTGTGTGGTGAGGGGCAGAGCGTGTTATTTGTACAGGGAACTTTCGATCACAATTTGAATACCGTTGCCTACGATAGCACAAAATGCGAAACGTTGCACGTTCCTGGAACAAACGTTTCTGCAAAAGTTATTGAGTCATTCCACGCTGATGTCAACCTGAGGCTAAAATTTGAAAATTCATCAAAATTCACCAAAAGTAGCTTTTATATATACCAAATAAAAGCTGAATACCTGTACTTTAAGAATCTGAAAAGAGAACACAAATATATTGAACCAAAGTTTTGTAATATTCTGTCAGAGATGAACGATTTTATAAAAACCTTAATACAGTCAGCAAAATGCAACAGATTCAACCCATAATTTTACATGGTACTAAGTAAACATTATGCTTCAAAACTATGTTACATTGCGATTGCATTTGGAAGCCAATTATAAATTTTTAATAGTCAGTTGAAATAATTATTATCGTGGTAAGTCATATGTATTTCATGTTCACATATAAAAACATTATTGTTAAAATGCGTTATAAGACCCTAGAACTACCTAAAGGTTGTTTAATTGCTTTATTTGTACTATTTTTGGTAAGAAATTTGCAGTGTAACGATCGTCAAGATACTTATATAACGACTGTCACGACACTTCTTTTACTTCTGAGGGAAATTGGTAATTGTACCTAACAAAACCTATACACATTTGGATAACCTAATCCTTCATCTATAAATCCTATATACAGATTTCAGATATCTATTTGTACTTTCAAAGAGTTTTGAACTTTTGTAGCACTAGGTCGAACTCAAGGTTGCATCTGTGTAGCGATCGTCACGGCCACTTTAAAGTAAACAGCTAAAACAACAACAGTCACAGAAAGTTGGGGATAGTTCCATTAGCATAGTTAGACATTGGTACTAACATGGTAAAAACCATATCATAATCATACAACTCTTAAGGTTATAGGCTGAAGTTTGGCAATAAGTATGCTCCTAATAAAACGATCGTCACGGTGGAATGACCCAACTTTAAGTCTTTGAAATTTTAAGCTCAAACTTAGGATAGATGCTGAAAGTTTTACCGTCTTCGGTGGAAACTGTCACAGGAACTCCGATTTTCGAGAATAATTTTTTTTGGCAGCTAATGTCGAAGCCACTCGCGAGACAAAACAACGAGTATCGTCCGTCATCTTTTCGTCCGAATGAGTTGATGTGCTCATTCAAATAGCACACATTTGCAAAGAATTTTGAGTTATAAATCCCTCCGGATATAATGGTGTGTCTGAAAGTTAACTAACGGTACTTGTGAAGTAAACTGAACTGACGGTAAACATTTTTATGCCATTTCTTGACAATCTCAAAGCTGTGTTTTCAAGAGTTCAAAATAACGTTCGCACGAAAAGATGAGGATGCTCGTTCTGTTGACTAGCGTGTGTCAGCGCTCTTACCTATGTACAAAGCGAAGGCGTGTCCGCGGCAACGTACCTAAAGAAGGAAGTTGTAAGGAACCTGTTGCATTATGGGTTCTAGTGGACAACGGCATCCAGAGAGAATAAGAAAAAAAGTATGAAAGTTACGCCACGTTTGTCTTACTACTGAACTGGATTAAAGCTTCATTCATTAGCTATGTTTTTCTATGAAAGGTCAGCAACGTTTTTCGCTCCAGGCATTTTATCAACTGATAATTTGACGTATGTATTTCTGTGACTACTTTCAAGTATATAGTTTTGTATCGGACACTTGATTAAGAAAAACTGGTATTTTGTTTTCTAATGAGAAGTACTGTAACACCTTGAACATGGCAATAATGGGAAATACCGAAAGATAATTTGAATACAACTGTCCCAGGCGCGCGGAGCGTTCATCACTACGCTCATCGGCCTGAAGTTGGTTTTGACAACATTGGCAGTAGACGTGTTGTACCACATTGCAATTACAATACTTGGAGTTATTAATACATCACACTCTCACCACCAGATGGCGTGTTTATTGCTTCTCTCATCGGGCTGATGTTGTTTTTCAGAGCAGCGGCAGTAGACGTGTTGTGCTACTGCCCAGGTAGGATAACTTGAATTGATCAACGTATCACCCTCACCACCAGGTGGCGTGTTCATTGCTACGCTTATCGGCCTGGTGTTGGCTCTGATAGCGCTGGCGGTCGAGGTGATGTACCACAAGCGAGGAGGTAGTGGCAACAGTAGCGCAGTGCAGGACATCAGTCACAAACATCCTCTCAAGATCAAGAATTTTGACCCGAACGTCGGAATGCCTATGGACAAGGAGAAGATCTCAAGGATCAGCGTCACGCCTGTTTACTGAGACCGACACCCATGTTTTCACAAACATGCAATCCCTACTTATTAAGTGGGGAGCCTTGCTTGATGTTTAGAAAGGCACACTTTGCTCTTGACGTAGAAATGCGGTACACTAGCTTGAATAACTTGATATACGGAATAAAAACACAGCTGTGGATATACGTACAGCAAGTTACACATATAGAATTGAAAGAGGTACACTTCTCTAGATGCAGAGACAGTTGTGTCATAGCCAATGTACATCCAGCATTAGAAGAGGTGCACATCTTTGGATGGAGAGAATGTTGGGTATCAACCGATGCATATCTTGCAGTAGAAGAGGTACACTTTTTTGGATGGAGCGAATGTCATAAGTACGATAACCAGTTTATAACGGTTCGTATAAGCGTTGCACTTCTCTGGATAAAGAGCAAATAGTACATTGCCTGGTATAAATTGGTTGGTAGGAATGCTACGATGCGGCCCGTATTGTAACTGTTGTGCAACATACTGTATGTAGTCAAGTAATACACTGATTAGCAAGGCAAGTAGATTGTCATGTGTATCAGAAAAGTTGTGAAAAGTACATCAATAAACAATATTCCAAATGGTGGGAATCATAATCCTGGGATAGGTATGATTATAAGTCCGCAAAAATTGTCGTAATCAGGCGTCATTAGTCATTTTTCTGTTGTATCTATTCAAATAGTACGAATTTTATTATCCTGCTGAAGTTACTACAGACAGCACGGCAATAAGTGTGTTAAATGTCTATTTAGTAGAGGTAAAGCTATATTCCGAATGTCTAGTATTTATAAATATATCATCTATCTGTTTTATCTAATATATCTCCTTCGTAAGTATACCGCATAAGCAGAACATATTACTCACTAATGAATACACTAACTATGTAGTTCATGGCTTTTTAAGTATCTTTATACATTCGTGATATTTTTAAGGTGTTCTAAGGTCTCCAGACTTATTTTCTAATTTAGATTTTTTGTTCACTTGAATGGCAACTATAAATAACTGACATGGTTTCTATCACCAAAGTAAAGATTTGACGAGCTGTAATGTTAATTCACTTGCCCGTGATTATTATCGTTATTTAATTGGCGGGCTTTTCACTAAAAAACATCAATTGTGGCAAGACGTAATTTTAATTTAATCTCCTTATTATTGTCATTATTTAACCAGCGGGGTTTTCTCCTACAAGCACGAAGGCTGGCAAGACGTCATTTTAATGCAATTGCTCCCTGTTACTATCATTACGGTATTTGAGGAGCGGGCTTTTACCAGGAGACCCCATGATTGGTAACGCAATGTTAATTCAGTTGTTTTCCATTGTTTTCATTATATGACCAACGAATTTTACGAACAAACCCCAAGGCTGGCAAGGTGCAATGTCAGTTCAATTGCTCCCTATTACAATCATTATTCGACCAGTGGGTATTTACCAACAAACCCCAAGGCTTCCAAAACTCAATTTCAATTCAATTCCTCTTCATTATCATCTTCACTCGGCTAGAGAGGTTTTATCACTAAGTTCCAAGTTTCTTTGGGGCCAATTTCATTGTAAATTTTCGTTATTATTAGAGCTCGTTGTTAGTAAAGCGGAAACTGTGCTGTATCGTCAATAGTGTAGGACACCCACATTTTTCGAGCATTGTGTGCACGTGCTCTTCTACGGGCTGTAGGTTTCCACAGATTTTATTAACCTCTGTTTCGCTAATATAATTATAAGCAATTTCTAAACCCCCTCTACATGCAATTCACCTCAATTTTAGCGTCATTTATATAGTTATTTACGACCAGTATGTTTACATAAACTCTACGGTGTTTGAACTGAATGTTTAACTTACTTGGCAAAAGTACTGCTACTCTAGCCACTAACTATTTAGATTTTTGGCTATAACCATGAACGAATGAACAAAGTTCTCTGTTCCTCTATTTCAAATTGAAGCTCAAAAAAAGTCCTTAAAATGAAAACACAGTAAGTACTATACGAGGTACTAGATATAAACTAAGATGCTTTTGGATTTTTCTGCGCCTAACTGCTAAACGTTACCGCTATCTTTTAAATAATATCATCAAATTACCGTAAGTCATAACAGTAATCTAATTTACAAATCAGAATTTTCCCTTCAGCTACAGCTTTCTTTCATATTATAGAATGTATCTGAATATTGCTACGAGTACTTGGACATTTGATTACCCAATGGCCACTGGTTGTTATGTAAGCATGCTGTATTCAGTACTATACGTTGCATAAGCATACTGTATACAGTACTGTACGTCACATAAGCATACTGTATACAGTACTGTACGTCACATAAGCATACTGTATACAGTACTGTATGTCACATATCACAGTTTGAAATTTATGAACAAATATACATATCGTACGTTCAATTTTAGTTTATTGACCTCTTGATCTGTACGTTGAACGATGATGTGTATGTAGAGCTGACAGCATTCACGTTCTGATTTACAAGACAAAAAATGAAGAAAAACTAGTGTTAGGCTTTTCGCCCTGGTAAACCGTATTGTGCAAATTATACTGTATTTTCTAAAAATGAAATTTTTAGGCCCGACAAAAGGGTCCTTAATGTAGCGAAAAGTTTTCAGTTTTGGAAATTTTCAAGATACTGCATCTCTTTCTTAACTAATTCTGCCTACCGACATTAGTGGACGCTTCCGTCTATTTGTATTCTGTTGAACGCTTACCTTAATGTAAAGGCGGGCTCACACGATAGTGGAATGAACACATTTCCTCAGGCCTGCGTCCGAATGAGTTGCTGTATCCATTTAAACTGTACAAAACCGCGAAGGCTCTCTGAGATATTATGCGCCTTAAATAGGAAAAGCTTCCCATTACCTCACTAATAACAGTTGCTGAGAGTCTGACGTGACAGCTTACAGTTTAGTACAATTTTTGTAATTATAAGAGCTTCACGCTCGGGTCCCCATGGACACAACCCAAATGAAGCGCTATACATCACTGGGAAGCCCGAAATGCTGCCAAGGGAAAATTCAACAGAAAGACATCAACAGCTGACTGAAATGCATGAAAATTTACACAATCGAAAGCATATGCCGGCAATGAATTTCAAAGTGATTCGGACCAGGACAGGAAACAGTGACTGAACTGACCAGCGCGTGTAATTCTCCTAAAGACCTTGAAAATAGGAACAAATGAATAGCCTCATAGTTATGTTGAACTCTGCGTTTATCGAAATTGCCAAAAAAATTTTCTTTATTCAATTATGGCAAAATGCTAGCATTAATAGAAATTATAAAAATTATTTTCGATTGGCCAATTTTTTTAACCGTGCAAATATATCGGAATTACCAGAATCCTTCCGTTCTTGAAGCTCTACCAAACGCTTAAAATGATGCTGCGCATCAAATTTATTTTATTCATCCATACCTTGCCAAACGCTTACCTCGTTTCTAGCGCGTTCTGCCACATTCTGTAGCACAGGCTTACGGCAAGAGAACGAAGAGATTTATTTATTCGAGCACGTAGGGGTGTCGACTTCCGAACCGTATTCCATACGATGGTTCACTTGTCAGCGTCAAAGTTCTATGAAACCCCATCGAAGTTTTTCAATATGAGACGAAGTCCTTTCTTTGAGAAGTGGCCCGGACACAGGGCAATATTGCGTCGCTGCAGTCGCAAACTCGTTCAGTATGTGACCCGCGCGGGGGAATTGATCTTTCTTTGTCGAGATTCGGATGGAATGTGGTTGGTTATAATACAAGCACCGGCTGGGACAGGATATGAAAAGTGGTTAGCAGGTCTGTCTACGTTGTGGAAATTGGTTGTTACTTTAGTAGGTTTTGAAACTAGTTTGCAGAGTCTCTCATAAGGTATAATAATTTGGTTACTACTTCGACAGAAATTGAAATTAAATTCCAGGTTTACTTTTGGCGAAAAATCTGCTTAAATTGGGTCCTACTTTTTCAGGTTTTTAAACCTGTCTTATTTTTCAGTGCAACACAGACTCATTTTTTTCTGCACTGAAATCTTACTTGAAGGTCTTGAGAACAGCCCGGATCATATGTATTTTTTTTGTAGGTAGTGAAGTCTGGTTTGTACGTCGTTCAGTGAAATGCCTGGTCGTGGATTTCTGCAGGATTTTCAGCCTACCGCGACTCGTTTGCACAGCTCTTCATATCTTGCTAATAGGGCACGTACTCACAGCGCTCATCGTACCAGGGTGTGATGGTCTCTTCCTTGCTGTGGAGATGAAATCTTGTGAGTGGCGTCAGCGTTACTGACATTCAAAGTCCACTGCGAAGGCACTGAGACAACCAGCAGTAAGTCAGTTTGGTGGAAAAGGGTTTCATATAAGAATTTTCCCTCTTTGGCGTCACAATTCCAACAATATCTGCTGCCCAGGAGCGGTGAACCCCTATAGACCTGCTGGAAAATCATCTGCACTGCGAACCCTAGCGTGTGGATTCCTTAATTAATCGAGGTGTACGACCAAGCTGATTTTACTTGACTAAACACATGACCTGGGTGCTGCGGGGTTTGAAGCCTAGCTTGTAGTGTCTTTTAGTGTTCCAATTCGATGGAACTTGCTCTAAATTTGGCTATTTTCTTCAGAGGGTCATTTTTAAGTATAATTTTCTGCAAGGTATAAAGCTTTGTACTACAAGCATGTTGCTAATGATATTTACGCTTATTGCTATTTTTTATGATACAAATATTACTGCTCATATAAATTTTAGAAGATAGCTAAAACTTTTAGCACGCAACATTGCCATCCGCGGATCTTTAAACTATCACATCTGAAACTTAATTATGCTATATCTATCTAATGTGGCTTCTTTTGGTTTTTTTCCCGTGGGTTGTTGTAGAGATATGGATATTGAGTGGGGTTCCAGCTGTTCAAGGTTTGTATTTACTCTTAAGATTAGCCTAGGTGGGGTTATGTTAGGTTAATTAGGTTTATCTTTTAAATATCTTCTTTTACTAAAATGCTAATGGGTAATTGATATCAATTCTAATATTTTTTTTACCCATTAGAGTTTGCAATGAATTTCAGAATTTCTTCCAAAAGACCAACTTCCGTTTCGAGTGTTCGGCTCGTAGATATTTTAATCACAGTGAAAAGACCCTCATCTATATAATAATGTGTAAATTTACTTTTCCAAGGGAGTAAACTTAACCTGCGTTGAAACGAAAAATTTCCAGGTGTTGCAGAATTAATAATTATTGTGTCGCGCCAGGTCTAAAGAAAAAATAGACACGGTGGAAAGACCCTTAAATGTTTCCAGCTGATAGGGAACACGTCTCACATTTTCCGGCTGCTTTGCTGGCCTCTTCAGGCCGGACGCGGCATCCATAAAGCATACTGAGCACGATTCCCATTAACTTGGAATGCGCCACGGCACAGCAACAGGAATACGTAAAAGCTAACAGTCGATTGCTGTTCCCTGACGGGAATATTTCTGTAGGAAACAACCTGAACTTTATGAGTGAAAAAAGTGACCAGTGCATTTGAGGGTTTTGCGGCCACTGGTTCTTTCTCAATTTATTCGGAACAGATGGGATGAGTTTCGTTCGTTAAGAGGAGCCCTCCAATGGTCTCCCAGCGATTCCTGCTCGCAGAAATATTTTGCTGCATTCGTTTGCAGCGTGGAGCAGAATCTTATACGCACTCATTACATTTCTGTTAATATTTATATGCAGTATGGTTAGTCTATGCGTGCATTGAAACACAATTGAATTCTAAATTCTAGTAAAATTTCTCATACATACTTCTGAAGTCCCATAGCAAATATACGTTTCTGAAAATTACTCATCTGTTCGCTTGCTTAAAAAATGTAATAAAATTACTTGATGCTTAGTGAGCTGCTGTAGATGTTATCAGAGTTTTTAGAGAGGAAATAGCAACTCTGATTTTAGAGGTATAACATGATAACGATATTCGGAGATACTTTCAGCAGTGAAAAATTTAAGCGGTTCTAAATCTAGTTACATTGGCACAACATAATGCTTTTCACTCAGTATATTGAATAGCTGTAAAGGACTAATACGTCGCCTATGGCTTTGTTTGGATTCCAAGACAATACACTTCTCTCTAGTCTACGCATTTTGAACAACAGGAAACTAGCTATCAAATGTCTTCAAGGCTTTTGTTTACTTTTGAGGCATGTGGGTCTAATTACGTCATTTATCTAATCTAATGTAATACTAAGAATGACCGTCGTGTGTTTATAAATATATTTATTTGTTCGGTGTTACGTTCTTAACGAAATAGATAGGCGGAATTTAGTCCAGGTTGGAGGCTCTGGTTGTTCTCTCAAGCTCCATTGAAAGTGATGGGCAGAAAATAGGCCGGGTTGCAGAAGATGGCAGACGTATCTTAAGCAGGGACAGTTGAAATTCTAACAATGAAGACATCGCAGGCTTAGTCTGATTTGTACGAGTATTAACTTCTCCATACATCGAATCTACGGCAAAGTATAGGGTGACCTTATTTCTGAATTCACTTCTTGCATTGCCGAAGTTGAAATCGCAGCACTGAAGATATCTGAAGATTCCGTTGGCACTCTCATGCTTCTTGATTTGTAGTTTCTTCCCACGGTTGATTTTGTTGCATGAGCTATTCTTCCCACTTTGATGCAATTGTCAACGAAACTGACAAAACATAAGTTTTCACGGGCAGTAGACAATTATTTCTTCTAGCTTACTGTTTTCCTCTGACGAAGCAGTTTTCTCTTCATA
>LQNS02277099.1:1444589-1454596 GCA_001587735.2 Parhyale hawaiensis
GCGGGGGTTTTCCTGAAGGGCTAACTTACTGCCGTCATTTATCGCACACGTGCACCAGTCATTAATAACCCAATATGCCGTCATTTACAATGACGGCTCGGGACACTAGTTATATGATAACGTCTAAATTATTTTGCTTATTTCAGAAACAAATTTACTACTTGTTTCATGTATGTGGGGACAGTAAACGCGAATTCTATGATGCATTCGACGCTAGGTATCGTCAGCCAACATTTGAAGCTTCGACAAGTTCGTAGTTTTGTATATAGTTTGGTTGTTTAAATACTCCTAAATACAACTCGGCGCTATAAAAAATGGTCCCTGATGGATTAAGTGATGTCTTTGTCTCACAAGATCAATTTAGCTTCTGCCGTTTTGTTTGATGCTCATTTCTTTTGTTAAATATGTTGTCTTCGTTATGGGTGGGTTATCTTGTGATATTCAGAGTTTTTATTTGCATATAAGTTAACCTATTTAGTTTCAGGTATTCGAGACACGTAATTATGACTGAAGAGTACGTATAGCAAACACCTGAAACTAAGAATTGTTCACTCAAATAAAGTGCTGAATAAGAGGAAAATCTTCACATTACCGTCTCTGCACCTCGTCGTCGTCGTCCTTGCTTGTCCCCAATATTTTGTCTTGACTGGAACCGAGTTTACAAGAAACGCCACTTAACAAGCTGTAAGTAACTAGAACCCACTTTGAAAACACTTCGAGATATCCCAGCCCGTGACCCACTAAGTTAGGATAGAGGCACACAGACACTGTGAAAACCATAAATCCTCGCAGATACTTCACAAGCTGTAATAAACACTCGCGTGGTGTGGGTGTAGCAAACATATGCTACACTGTATGAGTAGAGCTCACTAAAAAAAAAATTACAACTTGAAAATTTCGATTAGTGAAGCCTGGCTCTTGAATCATGACAGTAGGTTAATTTCGTCGATAAACTATTTACATCATTACACACATGTTAGTTATTATCATAGTGTTTTAGTTAAATAATTTTGTAGAATTTCAGTTGCTGTTGATGCAGTTATATTACAGCACTCGTAAAATAAGCATTAACATTTCCTAATTTTTATAGTCATTCATTTTCATGGTATTGAGGTTGTTTTGACATCCGCTCCTTTCCTATTTTTCGTATATACATAGTTTCAACTCAAATAAATCTACTAATGCTTCACACTGCTTACTCTATGTGGTTCTTTTGTACAACATGTAAATAGTGCAAATGTAATTTATCTCTGTTACATTTGTTCATTTTACGCCTGAAGTGTTCATACAACATTACGCGCTCATTTCTTGTTTGCTAAACCAGGAATGCTTATCATCTTAATTTTTTGTTTTAATTTTAATTTTAATTCAGACTTCCTTCCGATCGCTCAAGACGGTCCCGCTCGGCTAAAACTGGTGTTCTACGATAACCATATCGTTAACAGTATATCTGAAGTCCCGAACGACAATGAGGATCTTTGATTGCTGAAATTTCGGGAATTATTATTCGTGAATACTGTCCATTCCAGTGTTGGAATGGTTATCATTGTCCCTTATCATACATGTTAGTATGACTTTCAAACAATAAAAATCATTACTCGGAGATAGATTCCCAATCCTTCTTTAGATGACTCAAAATAACCATCATCATTCCCGGCAGTAGTTGCCGGTATTACTCCCGAGTATTAAAAATAATAAAAACCAGTACCTAGCAATAGAGTTACATACCTTTCTATAACTGTTGAGATAACTATCATTATTCCATACACAAGCTGTCGGTACTATTTCTTAATGGGGTTACAAAGTCAAAAATATTAGTTCGCAGAGATGGAGAACAGAATTCTCAGGATTAAATATCTATGCTTCTAAGGATTATCAGGTAGCTAATCACGCTTAGGATTCCATATCGTAGATAAATTGTGAGTTCCTCTCTTTTTCTGTTTCACTCATATTTTCCTCTTCTTGTCGCTGACTTCTGTGTATTGATGTTTTGTCATTGTAATCAATGCCTGCATCTTGTTACTTCGTGTTCCTTTTTTCCGATTGTCTTTTTGTATTATTTACTTTGCTTCTTGCCTCAAGTCATATTACTTATATCGGTGTAGTGATGCCATCTTAATGCTACTTAAGTTAACCTGTAGTTATATTACTTGTTTTTGCACTAGAGGGATAATGGCTCAAGAACAGCAATCCTTATACTATTAATATAGTAAATACATTTATGTCTTCTGCATATAGGGATCTTAATTATTAAACTGGCTAAAATAATGCAACCAAGCACGTTTGCCTGCGCGAACCATAAAAAATTCTTGCTCGTAAAATAGGTCACATCACTAAGTTATTCACGGTTAAGATGCACAATATATCTGGTTGCAACTTTGGGTTATATTAATTAATTAATTAGTCTTCCAATAATTACGTGTCATGTTTCCTTTGTGATTGCTGTGTCTGTTTAATACTCGTTTTGTTTTGTCTGTTGAGTGACGCGTTTCGCATTGTCTGCACTTTACTGTACCACAAACACTGGATATTATCAGTAACTAACAAGTAAACTACTACTACTACTACTTTATCAGTAGACTACTAAACAGTACATATCTTACTAGTTTTTTTGTCCCAGTTCGTACTTATTATGGCGTACGGTAATGCTCTATATACTGTATTTGATTATTTCTATTTCCCTCTTTAATTCCAGGGACGCGAAAATTTAAATAAATTTACAACTGCTTATTACAAGTAGCAGATTTGAAAGGATGTCATCATTACATACTTGCAGTTAGTTTATTTCGTAAACCAGCTTATGCCATACAAATAAAAAGAATGAATCCTCGCTTTGCTTTTCTTCATGGCTAGTCTACAGTGACAGATATCGCTTGACAACAGTTTGCTAACGTTGTTATAAGATATGTAGACTTGCTTTTGGAACAAGCCATTGCACAAGTTACTTGTTATCAGTTGTATCAGAAGTCTCCTGCACCATGCCGAGAACACTCACTATGAACATATGTCCAGTACTGAGATAGCAAAGCTCTCAGCAATACGTTCACTTTCAGCGAGATAATTTAAATCTCGTATTTTATTTTGTCTGGAACTTCAGTTCTAAAGTTCAGCCATGTTGCACAAAATTACTGTTTGCCCGTTTCAACCTTACAGAGATTACGATTATCGAATAAATTTCTATCTATGAAGGTCAATTGAGCGCCCAGGATTCATATTTTAAATTAATTTAAAAACAATGGAATCATTTTTGCTCACTCAAAGTCTTCGATTCTAACACACCTGTAATTTCTGACACCAGCTACAATGATATAGTAAATCTGCTAACTCCAAAGTTTGAACAAACTTTTAGTATTTTCGCAGAGTGAGTTCATTACATCATTAGCTCGTAATAGACGAACACTCCAAATGCCGTAAATGTATGTAGAACGGAACATTTCTTTCTTCAACTGATAATATAACTGTCTTCTCCAGCGTGAAGAAAGTACTCACCATGCTGTCAGTGATTATTTTTTTAAAATAGGCAAATGAGCTTGTGGCGTTTTTTTCTCCCATCTCATAGTATGAGAGGCTCTTCTTCTTTCATAGCGACATTTGTATCATATTCTTATAATAATATTAATAACCAACCTGACAGCACCAATGAAACTACTCTCTTATTTAAGTATTCAGAATAGTTATCTCAAATGCTTTTAAAATGAATAACCACCCTCTGAGCTCGTAAGGATAGTCCCTTTATGCGTATGTGTATGTCTTATTGCGTATAGGGACAGTCAATTTGTATCCAGTGCTAATAATACATTGGTCACTATCAGAGTATGGAAGGAACTGACCCTAAATAGCACCACGGACCAGAGCAAGTACAGGGTGTGGGACTATCCCATCAAGGAGCAGTACACGCACATTCTGCAAGTGATAGAAGACACAGGGCCAGTTACTTCCGACATTGAAGGCTTCAATATGGTGAGTAACTACTTTCAGGTCTGGTATTTTACTTACAAGATAACTTCTTCGTGGGAAAAATGTAATTGTACTATTAAACCTGTTTTTTTTTTTAGTTATTAAGATAGTTGTTCTTGTTGATGAGGGTTTCACTAGGGTTAGCGACGTATGCTTGCCAGTCTATTTGATGATCCCTTCAACGCGTATGTTTCAATCTTCAACAGCATTATAAAATTTAGCAGGATTTATTTTTCCAAAAAGCAGGGTGTGTTACTTATTTCGGCAAGAGCTTTAAAGCTTTCTTGTAGATCTTTATATTTTTAATACTCCCTTGGACGTTCAAATTCTTACAGCTGTAGGTTAGTTTTTTCGAATAAATTTTTTTATTACGTATTCGGGTGAGAGCTTCAACGCGGTAAGTAGAACCTTCTCGTGGACATTGTTTTCACCGCGAGTGAGTTTGCTTATTGCGACCCCACCTGCAGTAATAATTTAACTCTTCTCGAACTGTAAAGAAGATCGAGGGCATGTTTGTGTTCCTCCTTGATTGACATTTTTTCCGAGTTGTGGAAAGCACCAAGCTGGTGTTTGCCATCATCTATAATTTGCATATTTCAGGTTTTGGAGAACCCCAAAGTCAGGTTTGACTTCATCCTTGATTTATATTTCTCCGATTTTGGAGTACAGTAAGGACAAGTTGCCTTCAAAAGGGACACATCTTTTGAGATTTTAGAAACTACCAAGGACATGCTACTTGCTTTCGTCCGTGATTTACATTTTTCGGGCTTAGAAACACCAAATGCAAGTTTGCTGTAGTAAAAAAGGGATGCGTATTTTCCAGGTTTTGGAGAACACCAAGGGCGAGTTTGCGTTTATCCACGATGCTGCGCAAATCCGCTACGAGATTTATCACAGTTGCTTCCTGTCGGAGGTGGGGGAGCCCTTCGCCGAGCAGCCTTACGCCATCGCCGTACAGCAAGGCAGCTATCTCCAGGAGGAGCTCAGCAGGGCGTGAGTTCTGAAATTTCCACGTTTTCCTCAGCTTTCCCTTCAGAAAATACGCTTGAGTTTAGTTTAATTATGAATGTTGGGGGAAATCTTCGATGCTGAGATACGATGAGTTTAGCAAGCTAACTTTTTATTCTTTGAAAATGGATTAATTAAAGATTTGGCAAAATTTTATGTTTTGGACGCATGTATTTATTTTACATTAGAAATAAGTCGATAATTGCAGGAATAAAAATTTTCGAACATTTTGAAAAAAATATTGATTTTGGTATCTTCATCCGTGTTTCTACGCAGGTATTTCCCAGAAATATTCAAACTTCAGCTGTTGCGGCACTTGTCTGTAATAAAAAACCTTTTGCGATTAGCGTAAATAGTTGGGAGTTACATGTATAATTCGAACTTACGTCAATCCAACATATGATTATATGTCAAATAAAGTGAGCGGTACTGCGTACCATTTCGTGAAACTACAATTATTCTAAATAGCCAACTCAACCATGTACTTAACTTGACAGACTCTCCTAAATGAAGCTGCCGAGGGTTCGGTATCTAAGCAAAGGCTATGCTAATCAAATTTTGTGCTACTCGGACAGTCATCCGGGGTTCCCAGTCTTCTTACGTAGCTGCCAGATTCTTAAGTTTGGTGCAAATGGCTGTGCAACTCGTTGTTAATTTATCAGTTGTACTGTGTCGCACTGAACTGTTAATTTACAAGCATCACGGTTTTGTGCAGCAGAGGTCGAGTCAACTTGACTTCGCCTGCCAAATGGAAAATTTACATGGACTTTTTCGTACTGCAAATAGATGGCAACTAATCTCCAGAGGAGCACACGGCTGTAGTCAGCCATAGAGTGTCAAAACTTTGGTGTCAAAGACGGAAGACTAATGTGATAAGTGTACCCGCGTCGGACGTCCCCATTGTAATTAAGGTAAAATAAGGATTGTAAACGCCAGAAATACTGTCACTTCCACCCGAGCATTATAAGAATTTACCTGCTTGGGTTAAAGGTAAAGGTATAGTCAAGTTTGACTGCACTCTCCACTGGGAAATCCACACACACTGGTTCGTGAGGCAGATATAGGCCAAGGGGCCCTAGAGGAGTAAGGACAGCTGCAGCCGACGACGGGTCCCTAAGAACTCTGGCTCACTTAGCGCAAGGTTCAACGACCCGCCACCTCTCTACCCTTAGGTAAGTACCCCAAGATAGCTATGCACACCAAGTAAGATTGCTGATTCAGTGCGCCGAGCGCCATGACAGAGACCGCTCACCTGGCCTTGGGATCGTTCGCGGGACCCTCAGCACAACTGTGCAGCATGCAAGGTACGCTGCTATCGCGGGTTGGAGGCGAATTCGGGAACATATCATTCAAGTACAGCACTCGAGGCTACCACCAGTGCCGACTTGAACTGTTCCGCTGTTGATTTATCCATTGAAACGCTTTGTGTAACACTGCTAATTTATCAACTACACAGTTTTGTGTGCTTGCCGCTACTGATTTATCAACCTTACCGTTTCATGCTCATTTGTGGATTTCTCAGGTTTGGTGCACTGCTAGTTTCGTTGATAATCCATGACGCTGACTTGCACTATTAAGTCAGTTCCAACTGAAGAAGCTGGTGCTGTACAAGTATTTTCTCTCTCTCATTCAACAGGATCCTGGAACTTCAGAAAGAGCGCTACTTCGAGTCTCTGCTTGCCAAATTCTGGAACTCCTCAGCCCGCGGCTACTGTCCTAATGATGATGACTCTGAGGGCATCACACTCCAGTCCCTAGGTATGACGTCATATTCTGGGTATATTATTATTCATTTTTCGGGTATCTTGCAGTTATGTGAAGAGATTCTGGAACTTCTCAGCTCTGGACCAATGCCAAGATGAAGATAATTGAAAGGGTATCACACTTCAGCCTAAGGCTCTGTTACTAGTGGCGCTGAGAAAAAGATAATGTAGTTTTAAAATGCAATACGGGTATGAGGAGGGTCAAGAATGTACCATTTTAGAGTTTTGTTGTTAATTGTGTCGTGGGGGCAGAGCGTGTTATTTGTACAGGGAACTTTCGATCACAATTTAAATCCCGCTGTCTACGATAGCACATATTGCGAAACGTTGCACGTTCCTGGAGCAAATGTTTCTGCAGCCGTTACTGGGTCATTCCATGCTGATGTCAACTTGAGGCTAAGATTTGAAAGTTCCTGAAAATTCACCAAAAGTAGCTTTTGTATAAACTAAGTTAAAGCTCAAGACTTCTACTTTAAGAATCTTGAGAGAAAACACAAAAATATTAAGCCATATATGGGCAACAATCTGTTAAAGATGAACAATTTTGTAAAAACCTTAATACAGTCAGTAAAATGCAACAGATTCAACTCCTAATTTTCCATAGTACCAAGTAAACATTATGCCTCAAAGCTATGTTACATAGTGATTGCGTTTGGAAGCCAATTATAAATTTTTCATAGTCAGTTGAAATAATTATTATTGTGGTAAGGCATATATATTGCATGTTCACAAATAAAAACTTTATAGGTAAAATGCGTTATAAGACCCTAGGACTACCTAAAATTGTTTAATTGCTTTATTTATACTAATTTTGGTAAGAAATTTGCACTGTAACGATCGTTAAGATATTTTTGTAACGATCGTCACGGCGCTTCTTTGGCTTCCGAGGGAAAATGGTTATTGCATATAAGAAAACCTAAACACATTTGGATAGCCCAATCCTTCATCTATAACTCCCATATAAAGTATTCAGATATTTATTTGTACTTTCAGAGAGTTTTGCACTTATGTAGGACTAGGTCGAACTCAAGGTTGTATTTGTGTTACGATCGTCACCGCCACGGTAAAAGTGAATGGCTAAAACAACAATAACTAGAGCACTCTGAGAGCGCATACCTCCGCCAAGTGAAGCAACGGTAGCAAAAAATTCAAATTGGCTCTGAAACCATAAATTTCATCGTATAAACTCCAAAATCTAATCATTTGTGCCTTTTCATATTAGTAACAGCTTGTCTAATTTTCTTGAAGATCCGTTCATAACTTTTTGAGTTATACTGTTAACAAACGTTATGACAAACATGAGTCAAACATACAAACGAACCAACCGATCTGCACCAAAATTTGATCATTTATGTTTTTTAGCAATACTAACAACTCCTATAAATTTCATAAAGATCCATTCATTATTTTTTGAGTTATTGTGCTAACAAGCATAAAATTAAAAACAGTGACAAACGAACGAACGAACAGGCGAATCCTTACCAAAATTTGGTCATTTACTCTTTGTTATAAACCTAAAAACTCATGTTGATTTCATTAAAATCTATCCATAACTTTTTGAGTTATAGCGTCGAGAAAAATGAGGCAGACAAACAAACAAACGGATAGACATATCTTCACCAAAAGTTAATCAACTGTTCCTCTTAACATACCTAACAATCCCTGCAAATTTCATCCAAATCGGTTCATAACTTTTTTGAGTTATCTTGGTGACAGACAAACATACAAACAGACAGACAAACACGACGAAAACATAACCTCCTTAGCGGAGGTAATCACAAAAAGTTAGGGACAGTTCCATTAGCATTATTGGACACTGGTACTGTTATGGTAAAACCCATATCAGGGTAATTATACAACTTTCAAGGTTATAGGCTGAAGTTTGGCAATAAGTATGCTCCGAATGTAACGATCGTCACGGCGGAATGACCCAACTACAAGTTTTTGAAATTTTAAGCTCAAACTTAAGATAGATGCTGAAAGTTTTACCGTTTTGTGTTGAAACTTTCACAAGGACTGCGATTTTCAAGAATAATTTTTTTTTGGCAGCTAATGCCGATGCCACTCGCTAGTCAAAAAACCGAGCATCGTCATCTTTTCGTACGAACGTGTTGATATGCACATTTAAATAGCACACAATTGCAAAAAAATTTGAATTATAAATCCCTCCGGACATAATAATGGGTCTGAAATTGAACTAACGGCACTTGCAAAGTAAACTGAGCTGACGGTAAACATTTTTACAACATTTCTTGGCAATCTCAAAGCTGTGTTTACAAGAGTTCAACATAACGTTCGGACGAACAGATGACGATACTCGCTCTGTTGACTAGCGTGTGTCATCGCCATTAGCTATGTAAAAGCGAAGGCGTGTCCGCGGCAACGTTATGGGGGAAGTTGTAAGGAACCTGTTGCATTTTGTGCTCTAGTGGACATTGGCCTCCAGAGAGAATAAGGAAAAAGTATGAAAGTTACGCGACGTTTGTCTTTCTACTGAACTCGATTAAAGCTTGATTCATTAGCTATTTTTTTCTATGAAAGGTCAGCAACGTTTTTCGCTCCTGGCATCTTATCAACTGATAATTCGACGTATGAATTTCTCTGACTACTTTCAAGCATATAGTTTTGTATCGGACACTTGATTAAGAAAAACTGGTATTTTGTTTTCTAATGAGAAGTACTGCAACACCATGAACATGGCAAAAATAGGAAATACCGAACGATAATTTGAATAAACTTCCCCAGGCGGCCCGTTCGTCGCTACGCTCATCGGCCTGGAGTTGGTTTTGACAACATTGGCAGTAGACATGTTGTACCCAAGGAGATTCTAATAGAGAGGAGTGCACCCTATCTATTTATCCTACGGGAGCGTTGCGAGTAAACTTTTCCCTTAACCTGGCTGAGTGGCTTATCCAATCGGAGAGCGGCATTGCCTACGTGAGGCATTGCCTCACGTAGGAATGAGTCCTGAGCTCAAATTTTTGCAGCCATCAACCATCGACAAAATTCCGAACGGATGGAAGTGCCTATATAAAGGAAACTCGTATCCTGTATACCAGCTTATGATGAAAGTAACAGGGTGAGCAGTGGGATATAAATCTTCAGACACGATTGTCTTGCAAAAATATTGAAGAACTGCCTGTCTGTATTTTCCTTAACTATACGTGCTGACCACTGCCACTTCAGCCAGTTTAAGATCTCCAAACGCCAGCTTCAGTCACGTGACAAAGCCATGTGTTTACTCGCCCAGGGAAGGCTTGTGCGTACTCCTCCCATTGA
>LQNS02277099.1:1534674-1562675 GCA_001587735.2 Parhyale hawaiensis
TGAAATTAGTTAAAATACTCCTAGGCTGCTCAGCCATAGATTCGCCGATGTGACGTCACTTTTTGCTGCTAATTTTTCGTGAGTCCTCCCGTTACGCTCTTTGCTTCCTGCTGCTCTCTGTCATTAAAGCCAATGTGTACCCTCACCTTACCTTACCTTGATGATTCTACGGACGAAGTTCAAGTGATATTATGCACGTCACCCATCTTATGCAGAGGTTGTGCTACAGTCCATGACTAGCGGGATAACTAGAAGCGAGTTATCTCCAACTTGCAAGTAGCCGCTTACCGCTGCTCTATCTGGCACTTTTAGTAAGTATGCGTCCAGTAAGGTTTTAAATTTCACAGTTCAAGTACCGGTGGTATTTCGAATGGGTCTTGGCATTTTGTTGAACAACCTCGCATCACGGAGTCTATAGTATGAGAAGTGGCCTTGGGTCCTATATATATATTGAGAACAACATTCAGTCATTATCGCTATTACGAGTTCCAGAACCTATGATCAGCAAGTTAACCAAGTCCATTATGCGATTTGCCTCTTAGCTTCTGTAATAAAGGTTTCCGATAGCTGAGACTCCTCGATGTCTGCATAATTACCCTATATATTCTCGAAAGGCAATGTGGAGAACACGTTGGTGCCAGCAGTTTTCTTGTCGAGCTGAAGTGCAAATCCGGTAGTTTATGAATTTTGAAAGCGTTCACCCACTGCAATTGACCCTTCACTAGAACAGTTTTTGAACACTGCTGATAATAATAATAATAATTTTATTGAAATCACCGTATATATTTAAAATCATTACGTATACAAAAATAACGAAATGAGTAGGCTTGGCATTATGTTCTACGAACGAAATCAAGCCCATTGCTAGTTAAAATTAACTATTCGGGCGTACATGAACTTTCAGATAAACAGTAACTTATATTCCTGTTAGTAGGGATATTATGAGCATTACTACATAGTGGACAAATCTTCCGTCAGTTTACAGAGAGATGGTTGACAGTAGATATGTCAACAAAGCCCCGTAACATTTACGGAACTTCCGTAAATTTTTCCTAGTCGTCTGAAAAAAAAAAAAGAACTCCGAGTCAGATCGAATGGGGTTCGAATCCAAGCATGTCTCGCTTAAGTGGATTTTTAGATTCACTCCTCAACCGAGTATGCTACATATTGTTTGGTGCTCTTAAGTTCAAATTCTCTCATGTTCCGTAAATTCTTTAGTTAAGTTTTTTTTTAGTTTTACTGTATTGCTATGCTATTAATGGTATAAGATACAGAACATTCAACTGCTCAGTCCACTCCACGATTTTTCTCAAGATGTAGTTTTGCAGATCTTCCCTCGATTCCATAACTTCGCAATAAAAAACTATCTACAACAGTTCAATACAATATTGCTGCCTATTCTCTCTCTCTCCCAAGGGAGAGAGAGTTAATTTGTTCGCAATTTTCTATTAGAGTTTGGGCATACAGCAAATTTTGACGGAAATTCATCGGCCTGCTGAACTTTTGCCCTTGAACTCGCAATATTTTTCTTCTCTTGCACGTAATTAACGATGCCGTTGAAAGACCTGCGCCTAATTGCACCTTTTTACAGCTTTTGTTGCCCGAGCCTGAGGTAAAATTACCGCTAAGTTCAATGTATAATTTTGGCAGAGTTAAAGCTTTTCTTCGAGAAGTTTTGGGAGATTTTATTTAAACGAATCGCGTTTAATTTGCATTGCCTCTGAAAGCAGATGAGTAGGAGTATTTTTACAGGCGTTTGGCTCAATTGTTTAAAGCATGAATAAATGATTGATCTGTTTTCATAGATCTGTGTGGAGTCTTTGGTATTTAGTAAGAAAAACAAGTGCATATGGCATATCCATCCATAGTAAAACTGATAATTTTGCTGTTGGATTTTTTCTTAATAGTAAACCCATCTTAAATATGCACCGTTATTTATATGACTTATAATATGGTAATGTACAAGGGGAATTAACAAATCAGGGCGACCTAGCTACAAATTTTTGAGAGCAAAAACTGCCGATGTGCTGCTCCAGTAATTATTACAAATAATTACCTCCGCCGAGGAGGTTATGTTTTCGTCAAGTCTGTTCGTTTGTTTGTCCGTTTGTCTGGATTTCTGTTTGTCTGTCTATCTGTCACCAAGATGACTAAAAAATTTATGGATGGATCTTTACGAAATTCACAGGGATTGTTAGGTACATTAGGAGGAACAGATGTTTAACTTTTGATGAAGATCCGTCCATCCGTTTTTTGTTTGCCTGCCTCTGTTTTCTCAATGCCATTTGTTAGAAAGTTATGGTCGGAGTTTTGTAAAATTTGCATGAGTTGTCACGTATATTAGGAAGAGTAAACTATCAAATTCTTGTAACGATCTGTCCATTCGTTTGTTTGTCTTTATGTTTAATTTTATGCTTGTTAGAACTCAAAAAGTTATGAACGGATCTTTATGAACTTTACAAGAAGTGTTAGTAATGTTGTACGACATAAATGATTAAGTGTTGGTGATGATCGGTTAGTGGGTTTGTTTGCATATTTGAATATTTGTCAGAATGTTTGTTAGCAGCATGACTCGAAAAGTTATGAACGATTTTCAAGAAAATTACAGAAGCTGTTATTACTGTCCAAAGGCACAAATGATTAGAGCTTGTCTTGATACATAGGAAATCATAGTTTTAGAACCAATTTAAATTTTTCATTACCTTTGCCTTGCTCAGCGGAGGCATGCGCTCTCAGAGTGCTTTAGTTCCAGTCTTTTGCCTTCGACAACTGACCAAGGTGTCTTTTTTGTAGATAATAAAAAGGTTACTGAGAATAATACAATGGATTGCAAGTAATTAACACAAGTGCAATATTTCACAAAATGTTTAAGAAATTATCCATTGTATGCAGAAAACCGGCTGACGTAAATTCAAGCGTAAGTTGACTAATGTTACTGTAATTTTTCTAGAAGAAACTAATGCAATTTAATATGTGTCGAGATTGAAATAGAGCAAAATGCAAATCAGTTTTTTATTATGATTGACCTACGTGCAATTTAATATGCAAACGTGCCTGGCTACAGACTTCATTAAGTAAAACCTGCCAGCGTCAATTGCTGCAGTGCAACATAAGATATCAAGCTCAGATCCAAAACTTTTACGGGCTTAAATACGAATTACGCAGCGCTAGGCACAGCTAAAGCTCTCCAGCGCCAGGCTTAGCAAACTTACCGTTTCTTTGCTATGCTTAAATTTAAACTTGTACCGTAATTATGATGCTAATACAGTAGCGTAACTAGAGCACTCTGAGAGCGCATACCTCCGCCAAGTGAGCCAACTGTAGCAAAAATTCAAATTGGCTCTGAAACCATAATTTTCTTTGCATAAACTCCAAAATTTTATCATTTGTGCCTTTTTATATTAATAACAGCTTGTTCAATTTTTTTGAAGATCTGTTCATAACTTTTTGAGTTATACTGTTAACAAACGTTATGACAAATATGAGTCAAACATACAAACGAACTAACCGATCTGTACCAAAATTTGATCATTTATGTCTTTCACCATTAATAACAACTCCTATAAATTTCATAAAGATCCATTCAATAATTTTTGAGTTATTGTGCTAATAAGCATAAAATAAAAATAGTGACAAACAAACGAACGAACAAACGGACCATTACCAAAATTTAGTCATCTACTTTTTGTTATATACCTAACAACTCATGTTAATTTCATCAAAATCCATCAATAACTTTTTGAGTTATAGCCTCGAGAAAAATGACGCAGACAAACAAACAAACAAACAAACAAACAAACGGATAAACATATCTTCACCAAAAGTTAATAATCGGTTTCTCCTAACATACCTAACAATCCCTGAAAATTTCATCTAAATCGGTTCATAACTTTTTGAGTTATCTTGGTGACAGACAGACAGATGGACAAACAGATAAAGAGACAGACAAACACGACGAAAACTTATCCTCGTTTTCGGAGGTAATTATGATGCTAACACAGTACCGTAATTATGATGCTAATATTAAACACATAGCATGGCAACAGAAATGAGCACAGGTGCATGCAGCTCGAGAGCAGCGGGCCTAGTAAAGTTAAAATCTCTTTTCGGTGCAATAATACCTTGGGCTCTAAGCTCAACTAAATCCTAATTGTAATTGAAAGGCTAATACTAATTCGAATAACATCATAAATGCTGCGAAAATAGAGATGTAATTATTGCGTGTCCTGTTGCATTAACTGATGCAATTAAGTGGCCAGTTATAAAGCTAGTCTGTTCCAATAAAATAAAGTGGGTATCAAGCTGCGTTCTTGGAAACTTGGTACCTTTTAGCCTTACTGATCATAGAATATTGTGATAAAGTTTATTTGGTAATGTAAAGTCCAGTCTTACCGTGCCACCCAAGAATTAACTCAGCTGTAGTTCACAAACACTATCGTTAACAAATGACCATATTTACTCGCCTTTAAATTAAGCCCATTGTATAGTTAAACTGTTAATATAATTTTGGTCTGGCATATAGGAACAGCGCCATAAAAAATAAAATGAAAAATGCTGGAATTAAATTCAGGTGCTGTTGGTCGTAACCGCTCCATTAAAAACGGTAATAAATGTAATGCAAACATCAACTTTAAACGTAACGTATAGCAATCGTGCCCTTACAATCGTGTAATCAGAATACTTATATCAATATGAGGTGTGGTGCATAGCGACGGCGCTATTAAAATGCAAGGAGGTTTGTCCCTCTGATCAAGGAAAACTTTTGCGTCTCGAAAAGTTAACGGAAGGAATTACTGGAGTTCTCGGCTACTTTCCTTGACGAGGCAACAACTTTAATTCCTTAAAATTAAATTCACTTATTGCACCTGCCAGCGTGAGAGAGAGAGAGAGAGACATGTTGATCACTTAATGATATAAGAAGGGCTTTTAGCTGCAATAACGTTTCCTGCGCAATTATCAGGTAACCCAGAAAGTTCTGACGTTGGTCTGTTAAAAATTTACTATAAACCTCACGAACTTTCTTGGATACTCCCCATTTTATAAAGAGCGTAAATATGGAAAGGCTCCGTTGGTAATGAATTTCCCTCGTCTAGGCAGATCATTTATACAGCAAGTTAAATGACTACATCTTCGAGGGAAACTTTGTTAACAAGTTAAATGCCGCCTCAAATCTTTATTAGAAAGTCAAGCACCAATAGATATCCTGGCTTATTAAACTATCTATCCGGAAGAAAAATTATGAACAAACCAACTAAGGATAAGTTTGCTAAGTTGTCAAACTATATCTTCGCGAGAGAAAATATATTGGCAAGGCAAATAGCGGAAAAGCTGACCACTTTCAAAATTTCACCTTCGAGTCCAGTTTATTTCCATTAGCCAATGAGCAGCGGAGGAGAAACTCAATGTTGAAACTGCTGCCTGTAAAGAGAATATTATTTTGTAC
Source organism: Parhyale hawaiensis (assembly GCA_001587735.2). NCBI lineage: Eukaryota > Metazoa > Arthropoda > Malacostraca > Amphipoda > Hyalidae > Parhyale > Parhyale hawaiensis. The sequence goes on from LQNS02277099.1 coordinate 1,540,118, forward strand.
ACGAATATGGTGGTAAACCAGTAAGCATCTTAAACTAATGAGTATATTTACTGCAGTATCAGTGCAGTAAACCAGGGCAAGTTCGACTGGGCGCCAAAATTAAGCCTTCGAGGTTTGACTTCTTCAAAACTTCAGGCAGGTGCGTTGGCTTCGACTCGTAGAATTAAATTTCGGGCATTGACCATCAATCGGTTATCCTTGAGCCTTCCAGACACTCAATCTTCCTCCGCAATATAGAGTTTTTAGCAGGCCGAACGTAATCGCGTTGCTGCCAACACTTTCAACACGATCCAAAGTGACAAAACCAAAGCTTCTGTCTGAATTTTCGGACAAGTCAAGCCTCGAAGGCTAAATTTTGGCGCTTAATCGAAGGTGCCACTAAGTCGAGTCAGGGAAATTATGCCGCATCTCGGCGCACCTCGCAAGTGAGCAGCCGTACTAGTGGAAAAATTTAGTACCATCTACACAGCATCACGAGTCAGCCGCTAAACCAGTGGAATATCCAGTACGGCCAATGAACCGCTTAAGCCAGTGGCAGTTCTTGGTGTCATCAAGCCAGTACGTCCTTCAAACCAATGGAAATGGCTATCAAGCATCACCAAGCCGGCCCGCCGCCTACTCTGGCAAGATTATGTTAATTATTAAACTTCACTAGCCAGTTGAGATATCTAGCATCATCAAGCCACCAAAATGCTTTTAATAGCTGCAATATCTTTATATAATCTAGATTATCTAATATCACGACGGTACTTAAGTCAGTGAAAGTAGCGAGCATCATCAACCCGGTAAGCAGCCTTTAGTATTTAGACCATCCGATATCGGTGAATTCCTCAAACCAATTCAAGTTCGTGTATTTCGAATCATTATGTCAAATGTCTCTCATTTGAGAGGCTTATTTTGTATTAGCAGGCAACTCAAGCCCGTGACTATATCTAGAGTCATGCAGCCACGCTAGCGTGAATAAAACTATCTAGCAGCAGGAGGCACTTAGTCTTCCAAAGACTCTAGCGGGAATACCGCCAAGTCGGCCACAGGGGCAACCTTCATAGCGAGGCTTTTATACACAAAGAGCTGCTGGTGATATTGACTTCCTAACGAGTTTCTGCCACGCATTTCTGTCTGCACTTGCTGCTCATGCGGAGTAACTTTCGCCATTGCTCAAAGGAGTGACACATCTCTGGTCCATTGCTACGTAAACAAAGAAGGGTGTATACAATATATATTATATTTCACAGTTATTGGTCCCATCGACGCCTGAGCGTATCCAGCCGTCTTTGCTTTGCGCAGTATAGTATCTGCCAGACAAACTAGAGGTCACAGATTCGAGTCCTGACTTAACCATTAACATTTAACTAAAATAATATGCATACATGCATACACGATTGTAGCAGCCCGTGTCATCAAAGGTAAGTAGTGCTTACCCTGAGTGAAATATTACCAGTTGTGAAATTTATCTATGAGAAAATACGAAGAAATTCTTTTCCAATATAATTATGACGATTAGTTTAATAATGATTACAAGCACATTATTATAGTCTATGCACTAAGATAGATATTTAATATCACGTATTTCTTCATAAGCTGAAAAATGTTTCAATGATGCCAACCGAGGACATTGTCTGACTGTATATACGTGCCTGCAGTATATATTATAAAAATTGTCACCCAGGCATAGGAATAAAAAAATAAGCTGGTCTGGATTTCATGCTCCCCTGCGACCCTTCTCTCTCTTTTGACAGGCCCGCAGGGCCAATACTGAAAGCCTTAGCTCCAGCCTTTGATGAACTGTCTTCTTATGTACTTATTTTAGGTATCTAGAACTCTTCCTTTAAAGTCGTCCTTTCCTTTACTAAGGGCGGGTGCACACTAACGCAAAAGTTGCGCCGCCACACAATGCCACACAGGATGACGCTGTCGCCACTGAGGCGTCAGTCTGTACATACCGCTAAAAAGAATATCTAAGCTTGAGCACTCAGAGAGCGAATACCTCCGCTAATCAAGGGAAAGTTAACGAAAAATCAAATTGGTCCCGACACCAAGATTTCTTCTTCATCATCACCAAAATTTGGTCGTTTGTGCCTCTTGACGGCAATAACTGCTTCATTAATTTTCTTGAAGATCCATATGTAGCTTTTTGAATTTGCTAGGGCAAATCGAAAGCCGTTGCCGTACTGGCAACAGCTTCGTGTCTATTATATCTGCTTTTCAAGGCTACCAAGAGCAGCCTGTCCACTCACGGCCTGTTCGGCTGTTGTTGAGGCTGGTTATTGTTTACTCAATTACAAGTACAGTTTGTAGACGCTTGCGGTGGAAGCTGTGCTGTGGGCTTTTGCATCTTCGAGGATTCCAATTGTTACAGGATATGTTTAGTCGTCTGTAGGTTTGCAGCTCTGCAGTTAAGAAAATTTAAACAGTCACATCATGACCAATAATGTCAGGTATTTACAATTAGCGATTGCAGCATAAAACTCTCGATTTTTACGTGACTCGACTTTTACGCTTTCTACTTTAACGCACGTGATTTTGTGGACCTATCGCAAATTTTACCAAAGGCGTTCCCTACTCTCGAATAATGTGATTTGTCCAGTATTTTGAATGTTTTCGAAGAGTAATGTATCATTTAGCATTGTTTATTGTATAACACCAACTTTTTGAGTAATTAATAGACATGCAATCAATGGCTTTCGTAAATGTTTCCTTTACACTGCTGTACAATACCGAAAAATTTCTTCCGGCTAACTTAACTTTGTCTAGGCTTGAAATATACTTTCCTTTGTTATTATTGTGACCCACTGTTGCTAAATTAACGTTATTAATGCTAAATTTAGCATTATTGTAATCAACCTTTCTCTCAACGGAAAATAGTGTCAATATCGTCTCATTAATAACATGTAGGCTTGGTATCAGTAACTCTCAACAGACCAGATACTAATTCTCTCTTAGGTTCGTGTTTAGTATTATTCTTATAATCTTATGTTAGCATTTAAGTAAGAAAGCCTCGGGTGCTGTGCCGTAACATTGTTGGAAACAGCATCCATATGAGCAGTAAATAGGGTTTAATTTATTTTCGGTGATTTAGCAATATAAATTTGGTTTTAGCATCTTGCAGGAAAAACAGCATTTAAACAGAATATTAAGCTATTTTTAAAATTTTAATATTTCCTAGTAGTTAGGGCAATAATGCAGAAATTCCAAGCCAATTTACACCATTTTGTGCCAAAAATTACAAATCCTATGATACGCGTCCGTTAGAAGCTCGAACAGAACTTTTCTAATGTAGCCATGGGTGTGATCATGTTAAAGTAATGGAGTGTTAACGTACCTATACAGTGTATTGTGTTTATGTAATAAAAGATTCTTCCTCCTGATTGTACAATAAAGTTAACCCTGCAGAATTTCTTAACCAAAAACGACAGTTCAGATACAAAGTTGAGGAAACTGTAGGAAGTTGTGTAACAGGTAAAACTGTACCAATTGTCCAGAAAACTGAAGAATAAAAATTGCACAGGTAATAAATTGTTTACAACCTCAGCGTCAAAGTCAAAAGCCATCAGCGTTTTCAAAAACGTCAACTTTGTTTCAGTCCAAAACATTCTGATTTATCGCATCTCTCTAGAAATGTAATATTGCCCAAATGAAGAAATTAAGTGGGTCAATTTATTACCCTCGTCGTTTTTTTTATCACATAAGCGCTAACATAGACGCTGTGAAGAATTTTGCAGGTAATAGACCTACCTACTGGAAAAAATTATGGTTTGCCAGTAATCTGATGAAAGTCTAGCAGTCAAAGAAACAGTTACTCAGAAGTTTAATCAATGCAAAAATTGAAACAAACCAAATTCTTCTATCAGTGTTTTGTCCTGTGCTCACAAAATACCGTATTAAGAAGAAAATTAGCGCTGTAAAAATTTTGAAAAGTGCTAGAAAAATGTTATGAATGAATGAAAACATTGAATTTATAATACCCTTAAGCAACTCTACATATTTAAATGTGCTGCATAAATCCTTGTGCTATGATAAAATTCATTGAAATGTAATTTAAAACGTAATTTTTCTTGTAAAATATTGCTCTAATATCACTTTCTGCAGCATAAAGAAAGTTAGCATTTTTTAACATGTTTCCTTCGAGAATCTTGCAGGAAAACCCAGACTTCATTTGGCAACACTATATGTGACCTTATCTCGACTTTTACGAATGTATTCTCGAGTATGACGATATCATCCGGTCAATATCTCTCGTAAAAGTTGAGAGTTACATGTAGTACTACGTTATCAGTTCAAAGTTGTTCGTAGAGTTTACCCTTTTCTACAGGCTCTAGATAGATAGAACGTGCTGTATTCTCTATTAGAATTGTATATATCATGTTTTCTTTATCATGTCATGAGTGGCTTTATAATAAATTTATCAATCCAGTTAATATCTCAACGCCTCGTACAATACGACTCTGTACGTAAACTATAACTAAAGCGTACATTATGATTGTATAAACAAACAAAAAAAAAGGTTATGTCGTAATCGGGCATTCACAAAATCATCACCGATACATTCGTCAGCGGCATATTTATCGCAATAAATTCATCGCCGAACGCATTCATTGAGGCAAATTTATCGCTTGGTAGCTACATTGCCCTGTAAATGCACGTAGATGATAATATGCTCGTTTGCTATTAATTTACAAGACGATATTCTTATCGGTATTAATTCACCGTTGATGAATCTAAAACGAACCGCTTTTATCATGGCTGATACTCGTACATATTGCCATATTTAGGCCGAGGCCCCATCGACACAACCAGCGATACAATGCGAGTTTTTGCGGGAGACATGACGCCTGAGAGCAATAGTGTGTCGCAGGATCTGGGTTGCGTCGATGGTAGAAGGTAAAGTCAACTTGACCGTATCTCCAACTGGGAAACCCACGAGCACTGGTTTGTGCTGCAGTAATAGGCCCCAAAGGAGTAGACAACTGCGGTCGACCATAAAACGTCTAGAGCTATGGTGTCAGTGGTGGAAGGCTCCATGCGACAATCTGCGCCCACCCCGACTCTTCCCATTGCTGGGAAAAGTCAGTAAACCCACAGCAGTACGCAGACCAGATGCTGAGTGATCACGTCAAGCGCCGCGAAGAACTTGCCCAGCTGGCAGCGAGATTTGAACCAGCGGCCTTGAGAGTCAATGCCAGAAGCTTTAGTCTGCTGCTACTGCGGGTCAGTAGATTTCTATCCCCGCTGTTAACTTTTTTTCACGTAATAACTTCGTTGCATTGCACGTCGTTTGTTGCTTCGATGGGGCCCCGGGCTTATCTGTGCGATGAAATTCTCCGAACTATAATAGTTTGCTGGTATGCTGTTCACTGCAGCAAAAGTATGGCAAGTAAATTTGACTCACCATTGAGTTCCTTGTATTTTCTTTCAATCAATGCCTAGGGCATTTTAGTACCCACGAAATATAGCTCTACTTATCTCTATCAAAACTTTTTTATCCATTTACACCCACCGACTTCATAAATCAATAGCCTTTTCCCCATAAGTCGACACCTGAAGAACCAAATGCAGCTTCAGTGGCGATCGCAATCTCTAAGTCAAACGATCCCTCTGAGATGTGCGGGGCTTGAACTCGTGGAAGAAAATCCTACCCGAGGTGGCGGTGCAGTAACAGAATCTCTCCCTGAAGACCGCGCCAATTTACCCTGAATTGAGAGAGGCCGCGGCTGGCCATGAGTTGCGGTCTTTGCTTTAGTGCGGCTTGCGATAATTTAAAGTTTATGCAGTAGGCTCCTGGGCCGTTAAATATTCCCTAAAGATAGTGGGTTTCGGGCGGAAACGGTCCAATATGCGTGAAAGGAAATAGTACGCAACGTGTGTTTCCCTGCTTTTTTATCTTTATGTGATTATATTTTTCCCTGTTAGCTGTAGATGGAATTAAGATAGAGGAAACTTGAGCCTCGACATAAAGTCCAGAGCACTTAATAATTAGAAAGAGGGAAGAGATAGTGGCAGTGCTTCAGAAGATGCCACTAGCCTATGTATATTCAAGTCTACCGATAGAGTTTTTGTCTTTGTTTGAGATATTCTTTAGAAGAAGACTAAATAATGGAGATGAAGAAGGGTGTTTCATTGAAGTATGAATTCTCGGTCGTTCTTTGAATCATGTGTGGATGTTTGGAATGGTCTTGATGGCTCTGTCTTTGCTGGTGCTGGTATTGGCAGCTTCAAACGATCTGTACACAAAGCTATTCTGTGATCTCGGATTTTCTCTTTCTGTTTTCTTCACTCGCTGGGCGGTTGTGTGGGGGTTTATTCAACTCATGGAGTTTCTCCGTTGCCACGTCGTCAGTCTAGTGTAATATAATAATAATACATCGCGTCGCAGCCACACCGGAAAAGTTGGAACGCTATTAGCTGGTCTAACTTACGGCGGCAGGGCTCCCTCCCTCCTCTTTATTAAAGCTCCTTGGGGAAAACACAGACGCACAACTTCGATGCGCACTTCAAATCTTCATCGAGACATGGAATGACGTCATCGTTGTCTCTTATCTCACTGAGGCAGCAGCGCTATTGCTATGAAGAACAAGGGTCTCAGCAAATTAACTTATAAATGAAATTTAGTTCGGCTCAAGATATCTCTGTACCGTAGCACTGGTATCATGGCTACGAATATATGATGTAAACAAACAGTCAGCTGTGACGTCATCACTATAGATAATTTTCTAGCAAAAACACTGAATAAATGCCTGTCAGTATGCATCTGTCCGTGGCCACTAGTGTTGTTTTTTATCCATATTCGTTCTGTTTATTTTTTCTATTTCAATTTCTTTGTAGCCGAGAAGATTTTTTGCTGAACAGAGGCTCTGTTTTCAATTTTTCCTTACCGCCATATATACGGGGTGGGGCAGACTGAGTATAGTAGAGATTTCTGAACATTTCTGGAGAATTCGATAGCTTGATTTTTACTGTAGACCCGATTTAAAATTCATCCACCGCTTTTTTTATTTACAGGGCGGGCATGGCACTTTTTTCATCCCGTAAATATGATTGGCCACGCTTATCTCTCATCATTATTAAATTGAAAATTAAGTTGCTTGGTACATTGCATCCATTGTAGCAAACTCGGTACCACAATCAAGGACACCGAAGAGGTTCCATTAAAAAAAATAATAATAAATCGTCGTCGTTTTTAATGGAGACATGTTGTTTCTAATATGTCAGTTGGTGGTAAAATTTTCCCTAAAGGAGACGCAGCACAAATGGAAATGAAGCAATTCGAACTACAACAGGCCCGTTGACTTTCCATTAAAGTTTTAATTTGGCTCCTGAGCAAAGTTGCAGCCTCCTATAGATTACGCAAGCAGGAGCATACGTGTCATTGAAGCAGAAAATGAAGAAAAGCTATTAGCATTAATATTGCAACTATTATTATACTATAGTTTTATCGTAGCTAGAAATTTCCAAGCTTAGTTGTGCCTGGTTTACGCTTTTATTCAGTAACTTTGCATAAGAACATCCCAGTATTTCAGTCTGTTGATGTCGCCCCAAACACGCCGCCGAACTTTAGTCTGACTTACCTTGTAGTTGCGGCTGTAGTTTTGTTGCGGTGCCTATGTTGCATTCCCGCAGCTTGACGGAAGCGTGAAAGTTTGCGTCAGAGCAGCAAATCGGCGAACGAATTTCAAGAAAGGCTGCAGTTGTTTTGATCTTATTATGTAAAACAGGGGTTCCCAAATTAGGGTTTTGGCATCATCCTGAGGGTGTGAGACGGCGTTTTAGGAGGTGCCGATCTCGGGTAAATAAAGTTGGAAATATAAATTTGTTCACAAATTTGGTGTTAATTTCGTCCTCTATCTGCACACCACGAGTTATTATTTTTATAAGGTGTGCGAGAACATACTGAAAGTTTTCTAAGGGTGCCATGAATAAAAAGGGTTGGGAACTGCTGATGTAGAAAATGCGATAAAAGTATTCCCAGAGGTGGGAGCTTGCGGCCACTTGGGGGCCGGTGGGAAAAGTAAAAAAGCCGATGGCCTGCAGCGTTTTTTCACTATTATAATAAGTCTGCAGGTGCCCAGCTCTGAAAGTATCGCACGGATTAACATTCTGATAAAAATGAACATGGAAGATCATTCGTTTCAATGTGATTTAAATATCTAAACTAGTAGATGAAATCCCTGTTTAAAATTACAGTAGAGCTTGGGCTGGGATCACGAACGCTCTGCGAAATTTCGTTGCTGCCAAATGCAGTAAAATGTTAGAAAACAATTTAAATTGGCACATACGGCAGAAAGCAATGGTAATGGTAAAATTACTTCGTTATGCACACATATTTCATACCCGTACATACTGTAACTGGTCACTCGGTACTTTATGGCAAACCCGCCCACACATGGGCATAACTCAAAAGTTGATAATAAGAAAGTCCACTTGACAGTGTATCTCGGATACTCAATGGGTAAAAGTACATACGTGTATAGGCACAACTTTGAAGTTAAGGATAAGGATTCTACTTGACACTATAGTAGGTAATTTGGTACTCAAAGTACATAATTATTAGCATTCTATCAACCCAGTAGTTAATAGCAAAAAATTCACTACCTATTCAAAGACAATAAATAAAATATAGAATTCAACAGATGACTACAATAAAGTTATACTGAAAAAAATTATGACTCAATGCCTAATGGTACAAATACAACATAGAACCCAAGAAACTAAAAGTACACAATGGACTTACAAACATGTCTATTTGACAGATGCGATTCGATAATATTCTAAAGCAGTTTAGAATTACCACCAAGGGCTCTAATATAATAAACACTCATATATGCTGTAAACTGGTAATTAACGCACAGGAAAATCCACTTGACAGTTGCAACGCAATCCTCAGCGACAAAAAGTTATTTATAGGTTATAGAGCATTCAATGACCAACAAGATTTAAATTTGTAGCAATTGCTTCATGTTTCCGTGCAGGAGCAGGAGATTTTATACAGTGTCTAGGATATAGCGTAAGCAACTTTTTACTACTAAGCTTTGTCTCCAAGTAAAATTATAAAAGTGAAAATGAAGCATATATATATGTATATATATATATTTACCAGGCTTTTGCGACTTATTGGCTTTCCTCTACAGCAAAGTTCTTACTGATAAGAAAGTCTACTCTTCATTAGCAGGTAAGTATTCATGTACAAAATCACATTCACACAACTGAGTCGTTACTAAAAAGAAAGTCTATTTGGCATTGAAATTTGAGTAGTCAGCGCCAAAAAGCACCAGCACACAACTAAGTATTTAATGCTAAGAAAGTCTACTTGGCATTAAAAACTACGTACTCAAAGCCAAAAACCTCATGAACACGATTAAGGATATGCTGACCAGAAAGTCTAGTTGGCATTGAAAATTGGGTACTCAGTGTCAAAAACCACTTACACACAACTAACTATTGAAAGCAAAGAAAATCTAGTTGGCATAGGAAATTGAATACTAAATGGTAAAAAGCGCAAGTGCTCATCTCAATGCAGGAAATCCGCTATAGAGACTATACTTATTTTATACAGTCCTTGAATTCAATCCACAATTTGTGGGTCCAGGTGATCGATGTATGTACAACCTCGTGAATCAGGAATCCGTCATATCAGATGCTTGGAACAAAAAAAATTTGAACAAAAAAATGCATAAAACCAGTATGACCTTCAACTCAACCTTCCTGTTCTAACGGGCAAGAAAATCCACTTGGCAGTGGTACCTCAGAATTCGGGGGCACTATTGCACATTAAATATGACGCTTTACACAAGGGCACGAACTTGACTATGGAAGCTCAGGAGTCCCCTGTCGACCAGACCGGATGGGCCCACGTACGTAACTTCAGCCCCACTTGACTGTGTCCCCTCTGCATAATACTAGACTGCCCACTGAAATTTGCTAATGAGGAGGATGGCCAATTGATTATAAACTTCGAAAAAATCTTTTCCGGTCAACAGAGCTACCTCAAACCAAAAGTAAACTGTTTTCGGTGATGCAAGATTGGTTTTTGTCAACAAGAAACACAAATTCGTAGCTTGGTACTAAATGTGGACGACGATGACTGCATCTTAGAAAACTAAAATGACAAAAAATGGCTAAAATTAATTCCACAATTTTGCAGTTTCCAGTACTCGCGTATGCGTGCTTCTGTCCACTGATTGCATTCCTTACGTCTCCAAGAACAGTTTGTTATTATTTCAGGTCGGTACGTTCAACGAAAAGATAATATCGAGGTGATATCTTATTGTCATCAGCCTCAGTTGCGAGAGGTGGATAATCCAGTGTCGTGTGGTCTATGGTCTCACATATATTTTTTCAATTGGGCCACTAACTACTTCATTATTAGCTTGTTTTAACATGCCTTAAAAATACAGGCGCAACTGTAACTGCAAAAATTGCCATGTAGAAGCTAGGTGGCCAATGGGCTGCCAGATTGGTGCAACATAATGTCAACCAAGCACCATATTGGGTACGTGACAGTCATACAGGCCCTATGTGGCAGTGACAGCTATCACTTCAAAACTACATGAGTTACTGACAAATACGCACATTCGAATGAGAACATACTCACAAGATAATCCTTTCGACATAGGCAACGGAGAGGCCAATGCCAGTGAAATACATCCAACAAAGAACTTACTAACAAGAAGTCCTCGTGACAGAAGCAACTGAGAAGCAAATGACAATGAATGCTCACATCCAACTGAGAACATAGGTCCTTTTGACAGAGAGAAATGAGAAATCAATGAAATAAGCAAATCTGACTGAGAACTTATTAACAAGAAAGTCCACTTGATAGAGGCAACTCAGTTGAACGGACGGCCACAAGTCACCACACCTCCCTCCTCCATGCAGTCTACCCACCTCAATAGCCCCACAGCTACACCATAATGCACTCGCCAGAGACAGAGGAGAACTGCCCTAATGTCCGGCGGTGTCAGTTATATTAATGGACTCTCCTTCATATTTACAGTATACTCAGAAAATTACGCTGGTGGTGGGGTCAGAACACCGCTGCTATAATATATTATGTCTGAGGCGATGAAACTTAGAATTATTAGGTGGCGGAGTGTCAGGTCATCAAGACTAAATAAGCAGGGGAAAAATAGATGGAGAACTTTGGTGTTGGAAATGCATGTAATAATCTACATGATGTGCATTTATATTCGACAATATCATTATGAAATATGATCGAAATAACTATACCTTGTTTTAATGGTTATGTCTCAGTGCTCATTGGAATGTTAAGTAATTTTTCAAGTAGAATGCATTGTTAAATAGTCTCATGACAAGGAGATTTATCAATAAAACATTTTTATAAATGCACAGTGAGCCAAAAGATTTATAGTTGCTTGACATGTACTGATGATAAATATAATATAGATTGCTACCAGGACAGGAACAATTGATTTAGAAAAAGCATAGCTACCGAGCATTAATATGGTTTTGAATAATAACCAACCTGACAGTGTCTTCAGTGTAGCCATAAAACAGTTATGTTATGCGATAATGTATGAAAATTAGAGTTTGTAAAGAAAATATCTCAAACAAAACATAGATGAAGTTTTCCCTAGAAGATTTGATGACTCTTTGTATGAGTCCATTTCGTCAGCTGTATTCTATGCCTATAAGTATTGCTGGTAGTAAGTTGATGTAGTCTTTCCAAGTATTTCTGACGACGTCACTTCAGTTAACTTGACGTATTTTCTTTGATTATTATTGTAGTCTTCCTCTGAAATTCCAATGGCTCTCTGCATGTGCCAGTTCAGGTTAAGCTGAGTTTCCTTTTTCATTAATTTTTTTTTTGCCTACAGTATACTGATGCAGTCGTTCTCAGAGGTTCTAGCGATAGTCAGTGCCATGTTCCTTGCTTTAAGTTGACAATACAAACACTGATGTTATCGTTCCCAGAAGCTGAAATAACTGTCTCAGTTGAGGTCAAACTGCGCCCTATCCCTCCCCCAGTTTTTCAAGTGCACTGGCACAGCAACAGCAACAAAAGCAGCTCCCCCTGCGCGATGGCCGCCGAGGCTCATGCATTATGCAGTTCCGAGAATCTCTGTTTAATGGAAACAACGACGATTTCCGAGGTTCAGATTAGCGGAATGTGCTGGTTGTCAATAGCGAGAACTCTATATGCTACCTGACCTGGAGAGTCGCCTCTACATGCAAGCATGGCTTTAGTAAAAGGAACGGTACCAATAGCTGGAAGAAACGTAATCTCCTCCATCGCCTCTACCCACAAGAATGGCTTTAGCAAAGGAACCGTATCAATAGCTCGACGAAACGTAAATTACTCCTGGTTGTCCATCTCTTCTGCATACAAGAATAGCTTGAGCAAAAGGAACGGTGCCAGTAGCTGGATTAAACGTAAACTCATCCATCGCCTTTACATACAAGAATGGCTTTAGCAAAAGGAATGGCATCAGTTGCTGGACGTAACATTAATTCCTCCAAATCCCACCTCTACATACATTCACAGACTGGCCAAAATTGTCATGCGCAACTCAAACTCTCCCCATTTGCTGTGCTTTTCCGTTAATTCACTAACCTAATCCACTTCCATGATGGCAGTAAGTGAGAGAGGGTCGAAGCCAAGGCATTGTCTCCTCGCTGAGAATGGGTCTATTTGTCCGTCCCTTGTTACACATCGAACACATGCAATCTTAATTGACTTGTGTTCGCGAGGACTATGTGCATACCACTGTTCATGTCATTTGTATTTTGTTCAACAGCCTCAACTTGGTTGTGACAGATAAAGAATATAGACATTAAAAGTGTATTAGCCTAAATGCTACGATTTTTTTTTATATTGCTGCCATCATTTTCCTGCAAAATTTACGGCACATTTTGAAGTAAAAGTAATATAGTAAAATTGCTGTCAATGTCTTGTCAAACATTTGAAAATACCACTATTTTTGCAGGGCCATTTTTTTTGTAGTAAATATGGGAAAAGTTGTCAGATAAATTTAGAAGGCCGCTACACAGCTGGACAGTAATTTACTGAAGTACAAGCAGTCTGAAAACAAACTATGATTTGCAAGTACTCACTGAAACTCTCTGCATTATCATCTTACTTCACTGATGCTGTGCTGGAAGTAAATACATTCCTGGATGAACATATACTAGTTCTAACAGAATTATCAAAAGTACATTGATTTACTTTTCTGTTCATGTAATGTTTGTTCTGATAACATGACGCGAAAAATATTTTGCTCTAAGTCATTTGGTATTCCTAAAGTGACATATTTCAAACACAATAAATCTTTCGTCCACGTCTGTAGCTTATCTCTAAAGGTTATTTACAAGCCTTTTACTTTCGTTTAAAATCTGGAAGATTCTCAATCTTTTTCCGGAAGCAAACGTCTGCAAAAAATTATTTTTCTGCCAAAGTTTTCATATTTGAATGCCGCATGGAGTCTTGAGGGTCCCTTCAGTAACGCAAGCGAAGTTTAAGAGTCATCTAAAATTCAAGACTTTCATGGGCTGTTGAAGCTAAGAACGGAATCAACAGCCATCAACAGAGAGCTAATGCGTGCGAGGTGTTTCTAGTATGGCCTTCACTGCTGAGAATTTTAAATGAAATGGACTTGCTATATAAAAAAACTGTTTATTTTTCAAATTTAATGCATTAATCATTCTCGTTCTCCATTGGAAATTACGTCAACAGCTGCTATAGAACAGCGGTCGGTGGTTGGTTGGCGGCCTCAGCAAAATTTCTGGCGGCTTCCAATGCTGTATTACTTTTTAGCTTCTACGGCCTCCAAGAAGATTGTTAGGGCGGGTGCCTCAATGGATGGCCGTCATTTGGAGAGCTGAGCTTATTAGCTTTCTAAATTCGCATTAAATAAATTTTTTATCGTTTCATCTTATATTTATTATAGGATTAGATCAGATTAGATAGGTGGCAGTGGATGAACCAATAGGCCCATTCCCCAAAAGACACCGGAACTTACGCCCCTTCCCTCTATGAGCTATTGCCATTATGTTAGTAGGATATAGAGCAATGAAGAAAAGAGAAAAAAAGGGGGAAGAATCCCTGCTAAGAGACGATCATGAATGCACGCAAGCACGATCAAGAGCCGCTGATATGCGGAGCCTAAAGAGTTAACGTATTCACACTCTTATCTTGCTCAGGATTCCAACTACTGTGGTAATTATGAAATATTATTCTATGTGAGTCTCCGATTCCGCCAGTTTGCATGCTCACCAGCTGTGACGTCATCAGTAGACCTAAATGCCTTAGCCCACAATTATTGTCTCTAGTGACGCTTTCATTTTTTCATTGAGTTAAAAGTTCTCTACTGATCACAACGTGTAATTAATTCTGTTAAAATGTTGCGACTTATTGAAAAAATCCTGTGTAATGCTGTGTTGTTGATAGCACAGTAAATTATTTCTATAAAAATTTCCAACTGTACTGTAATGCAGGATATGAGAAAACAAAATGACATTCGATATCTTACGACACCATAAAACAAATATATAATTTGCAAACGACGAGTAGCTCCTCCATAAAATAAAAATTAATGTTCTAACTTAAAAAAAAATTTTTAAGCATGTATATATTAACTGCAATATAAAATAGGAAAGGGTCGTTGGAGCAAGTTTTGGTAGTAAAACGTTATATAAAATAAAGCAAAACAAAAAATTTGGAATTAGTAAAACTCAAAACTAGTTTTCCTTTCTTCTTCGTTCTCGTAAAATATGAGGGATATTTCAATCAGCTTGTCATTGTATGGCCATGCCGAGATAGCAATCTAAATCTATGTCTTTTTACTGCTAAGTGCCTTAAAGTGTATTCGTTTCCCCAGATTTTTTTTTGCACTTTTCAAACGGGAAAAAACTAGTTTTAGATCACAAACGTTTGGCAAAAATTTCAATCCGTTCAGAGAGCGGATTGAAATTCGTTAACGTGAAAGGGATTTGAGACTTGAAATTCCCAGCGAACAAAAACGTGGCAGGTGTGAAAGATTTATTCGTGAACGTTTTAGAGAAAATTACGTAGTAGCGTTGTAACTGAAAAACTCCTGAGGTGAAAGCAAATTCCTTGAAAATTTTTTAGTGATAGTAAGTACCCCCAGGTTATTTTTAAACAGAAACAACTATTTTATCTACACATATAAACTTATACCATAACATAATATTTTTATTTTTTGCTAACTCGATATTGACAAGGGCAATATGAAGTTTTACTACAACCTCCAGCCATCGTGGACTGACTGCTTTGTTTACACACGAGCGATCACATGGTCGATGGCAGCAAAATTGCCTTCATTTGGTTATTGCCTAAACTATCCAAATTCAAACTGAAACTGGTTTTCCATTTGGTTACGATGTGCCCAAAAGAATGCGCCGTAAACTGCACGTGAGCTTGTGGCTTAAAAACACTATAAGGTTAGCTAGCTCTCAGGTAGACCGTCAGGTATGTAAAAATGTGAATTCCACGGAGTTTGTTAGCAAGCGTAAGGTTACGTTTGATAAAGTCGTCAAAGTCTATCAGAGCTGAGCTCACTTGACTTGACTTATCTGGACATGCAGACAGAAGCTCTGGCCTCGTCACTCTGAATTGAGTTGCAAATTCAGAAGCAGCTCGATTATGAGGAGCCGACTGAAATCGCCATTTTTTGGAGTAAGACTGAGACGTTATGGAAGTCTCGCGGGTAACTGATTAAGAGTCGACGCCTTAGACTTGGATCGACAAGTGGGGACCACGGTACCTGTCTGCGGTTTCGAACAAGCCAAGCCTCATAGGCTTAATTTCGGCACCGAAGCGATCGTGGTGCATATCTAGTTACTAGGGCTGGGACAATATGCTTTAGGCATAAAAGAATATTCTTGAGCATATTTTACTGTTAGAGCATATGTTTTTATGCTCATATAATGAAGCATATTCTTTTTCGTAAAGAAATATGCTCATAAAATAAAGCATATGATTTTTCCTAAAGAAATATGCTCATGAAATAAAGCATATTCTTTTTCTTAAAGAAATATGCTCATAAAATAAAGCACATGCTTTTTCCTAAAGAAGTAGGCTAATAAAATAAAGTATATTACCTAACTGTTTCTGAAATCGTATGATGTTATCCGAATTCACAGACAGATGAATATTAATTAATATTATACAGTAACAGCTGTTATAAATGTATGACTGATATTATAATATTATTGAATCATTAATAATGATTATTGAAAATATAAAGTTAATGGATTAAATGTGCATTTTTCCTTCAGATTTTACGTAGTTAATTTTTTACATTATTGGAACATACCGAGTCATATTAGGGTCATTGTTTGAGGACCGGGTAGTTACATTTAATATTTTGAGACAGCATGCCCAAAGTTGAGAAACGTAATCTTAGTGCAAGATTGCCTTCTGAATTTTATGATTTGGAACAAGCTGATTTGGTTATTAACTGCTAATTTCGCAATTTTTAAGTGAGTGGTATAAAGTAGAACATTTGTATAAAGAGCTATGCAACTCTAGTAGAAGCATTTTTTCGCTAATTTCCTCGCACATTGGTAATTGAGACATTAAGTTCATTAGAATTTAAAAAGAGCAGTGCATCACTATCATTCAGAAATTTATCAAGAAGATAGTCATACCTTAATACTCAGTGTTTCGAATGCTCTACATAGGAATATCTATGGGGCAATGCTAAGGATACCGTACATTTTTGTTAAGGATACCGTAAAGTAGGTACAATTTATTATATAGTGCATGGTATCTTCAGAGTTATTAAGGTGTACTATATTCCTAACGTTATCCTACATTTTTATACAATTATCTCCTTAACAGGGAAATTACTTTCTTATTCTGAGAAACCATGATGTGCATTGGAAAATGAAAATATGATAGGCATAATGCATATGTATTTTTGAGCATAATAAGCATCACAAGTATATTTTAACTCATAAAACGCATATTTTAGAGCATAAAAAGCATATTTTTAGAGCATAAAAAGCATTTCTCTAAAAGCATATTGCCACAGCCCTATTAGTTACTTTCTACCGACACAGCTCTAACCCGCTGTTTCTTCAAGCAATTTTTCTTTCCCTTTATTTGAAATTAATATTTCTGAGCAGTTACGTGCATCACCTTAACTCGTGTCACAATGCTCGATCAATATCTCCATTTAGGTCGTGATTGCAACACGCTGCTGAGCCATGATTGATTCTGGAGTAACGCAGGTACCTATATCTCTTAGGTTGAGAATACAACCCGCCTCTGCGCTGCTGTGCTTGTCAGTCTTCATTCAAGCTCCTTCCTTCATTCTCATACCTCTGAGACGATACTTATTGTGATATATGTCTAATGTGTCGCGGGATTGGCTTAAAAAAACCTTTGAACTTTGGCGGGTACGCCAAGTTTGACGCGCCTCGGCGCTAACTTTGTGCATTAAGCAATTTTTGTGCAGCGCCTTGGGCAATGCGAGGCGTCTCAGTCATGACCAGAGTGAGTGACAACTCATGTTAACACTTGGAAACTTCATTTGACAAACCCTTTACTGCATGCGTGGTACATGTGAAACACATAGCCTATAAGTGAGAGTCTTTCTCTGGTAACGGGTTATCGTTCCTGGAATCAGTGATAATAAATGAAATACTCAGGAAGAATGAGTTTTCATTTTTCGTTCGCCGGTTTCACAGATTCGCCGATTCACAAAAGTAGATTTCTTTTTAGTTCCACAGAATGCAAGCATCTGTTCTTTCTTTCCTTGATTTCTAAGATCAAGCGAGAGTAAAGCGCCATGGATTGGGTTGGTGAAACCAAGTTAAGCTAAGCCCAATTGCCTTGACTTCTACGGAGCGTCAAAGCGGAATGCTGGTTTTAGCCCATTGGATCAAGTTTTAAGTGTTAACCCTGAGTCGACTGCACTATAAATTTCCGAAGCTCATCCTGCTCCGTAAAACTGCGTTTTCAGCAATCTCAAGCCTTACTGAGCTACTTCTAACAGCTGCGGTTGCGATGTGATCCAAAATGGAGAAACAAGCGGTCGTCTCTGAAGTGCATGACAAGTCTAGTCTGTTTGGGCGTAGCTTGATTCGGTCTCATCGTGCCAATGCATAGCGCCTTAAGCTTCCATTATCACGCATATTTAGTGACTTAGATTTACCGGAATATTATTTTCCATCGGCTTCTTTACATGCACAGGAAAGTAGAGTTTACCGTTATGTCTTTCACTACTTACTCTTATCCAGGAAAACTAAGCACCATTTCTTTCTTTCACTCCCTATTAATTTCTTTTAGCAACTTATGGCAATAGCTCATAGAGGGCCGGGGCGTAAGTTCCGGTGTCTCTTTGGGTATGGGCCTATTGGTTCGTCTACTGCCGCCTATCTAATCTAATCTTTTAACCAGGTTGTGTTATTTTACTACAAAATTTTTTTGTCCCTGTGCATTCCTACGAAGGAAAATCCTTTGTGGCGTAGAATCCTAAGCATCGGAAACCTAAGTTTTACTTTTCTTTAGCAATTTCTATTATCCACATAGATTCTTTGTTTCAGGGCATTCCTACGAAGGAAAAACCTTTGTGACGTGGAATCCTAAGCATCGGAAACCTAGGCTTTACTTTTCTTTAGCTATTTCTATTATCCACAGGAAACTGCACATGCAGCCTCATTCCTCACTGTTTTCAAATGCCCACAGGGTAATCCCAGTTTTGCTGATCAATCTGTTCGTGGCTGAGAGAACCAAGTTGAGCAGTTGCCATACTCATTCCAACTTCATAAAGCATCTCATCCTCCAGCCTGACGCATCGCCAGACTCATTACAGACACTCATGTCCCGTAACTCAGCTACGTAACAAGCCTCCCCTGAACCCTATTGCCTCCTCAGGTCCGCAGCTTAAGCTCTAATGCTGGGAATTGCTAAGACCTCATTGCATTAACTCAGACCACCTTAAAGCCTTCGTATAATCTGTACACTAAGTCGAGCAGCGGTCTGTGGCCGAGACTGGCTGCTCTGGCTTGGTAAAATTTCAGGGGCACCTTGGATGTAAACAAACAGGAGAATTTGGTACTTGTTCTGCGTTTGAGTAGTTTAACTGTAATTCAGTTCAAATTGATTTACTTGAACAGGTCATTTTAGTGGAAAATAAGAAAGGAAATGGTGTTTCGATTTTTTGAAATTATAGTTCCAGTCAAGTAGCCTTCGTATTATCTGTACACCATGTCGAGCGGTGGTGGGAGAGACTAGCTAGCCTTCGCTTTGCCTAACATGCAGCGCCACTTTGGATGTAAACAAAGAGGAAAAAATTTAGCTGTTGTTCTTAGCTTGAATATTTTATTCATAATCCATTATTTGCCTGGCCACTAGGGTGCCTTGAACATTCAAGTATTCGAATAATCTGAACATGAAGTTCGTAGCAAGTTGCTCTGTTTCTCTTAAAGTTGATCGACACTCTGAAAGTAAACAAAAAATAAAGTTGGGCTGTTGCTTAGTCTTGCGTCTTTTAAGAGTAATTCTATTGAAACCGATTACCTTTACTTTGCTATTCCATTGTTCTGAATGTAAGCAGGGAATCCTGGTCGGCTTCAATATAATTATCAACCTTGAAGCCTTCTTTTTAAAATCTATGCATTATACTGAGCGGACTGCAGCTGAGATTTTATTTCTTGCATTAAATTGCACAGGTACTTTGAACGTAAACAAAGAAACTTATCGAAATAAACATAAGCGTTGGCTGTTTTTTTACAAAGAGCCTTGCAGGTGTATTTGTTAAAATCACTTATTTTTATTAATTTTTTTTTATTGCTGAAAAATTAAAAGAAATGGGGATCTTCTTTTTTAACACCATAAGCATTTTTGTAATGTGAATCAGATCTGTAGTAGTTACAATAATTGTTCTGGATTCGTAATAAATATTTCTGTACACCAACTGAAACGCATATATACATAACGGAAGATATAAGAGTTATAGCTCATAGAGGGCCAGATCGTTAGCCCTGACTACTCTCTGGCAATGGGCCTGTTGGTCCGTCTACTGCCAGCTATTGAATCTAATGTTGTGCTGTAGCTAAGACAATTATTTATTTCTCCTCCTAATGTCACGTGCTGTATTAGTTCTGACGTCCCATAGATGAATTTATTCCATATTTTCAGCTCGTTTGTATAAAAGGGGCCTGCTTAATGCGAATTCAAATAATAAGCGTAGAATTAATTTTTACAATTTTAGTTTTGAAATAAATCATTGCTAATAGTTATAGCAATTAACAAAATGACTTGCTTGACACAAATGCTCTTAAGTAAAGAGTCCTTACCTTTCTAAAAGGGGGCCCATAATTGATAGGTATCTCTGACTGTATGTTCGAGTAATAGGTCGTTCAAATAACTGAGCTGTTGCTCTAATTTTTCATCAAGAAATATGCTCAGTGCGTTTGATATGCCAGGTTCCGGACCCTATTTAGCAACTAAGAGCATTAACATTTTACGAACCAAAGCCGTACAGTTTAAGAGCTCTGCAGTAAATACGAAAAGCGCCTCGCCGGAAACTCTACGGCTGCTTTGCAGAGATTTTCACAAGTTGTGAGCCTTCGTTTCGCAAGGATTAGAAATACGAAGAAAGTCTGCAGCGTTTCAGATATTCTCAAGGCACCGAATGTGCTCAGCAGCTTTGCCATGCAAATTTATGAAAATTATGGAACTGAGGCTTATTTAACTTTCTCAACGCCGTGTTTAGATCTGCACGCTCCGTTAACAATCTGCACCTGGGAAAACGTTGTAACATTGTAAGGGCGGCGCCATGTTAGTTAAGTTATTGAACTCTATTTTAACTGATCAACGATTAAATCAAGTAAAAATATCAATGGAAACGCAGAACTCCGTCAAGCGACGCAATGCTGAAAGACAAAAAGGTAATAATTGCGTTTCATTTTCACTATTACATGCTTTTTACCCTGTGAAAACCTTAGGCTTGTAGAATATTATTTATTGAGTTATTCAAGAAAATATTGAAAAGTAGAGAATGAATGAAAAATTTCGCCGCTAACTGTACTCTACTGACGTTTGCTATGTATGTATTCACTCATCAAGTTGTGTACGTGTCTGTATAGTGTGGTCTCGGCATAGTATTAACGAGAGCTTCGTGAGTCTAATTGCAGCGTGACGATTTCGCCCCAAAGATTCAATGGTATGTTATGACGGTTGTCTGAAACACACTTGCCAGTTTATGACACAATATATTTCACATGCAATGAGAAAGCTTCAAGGCAACAGTTGTGACCCCGCAGCCTTACTATGCGATTATATGAGGCGAATATTACAAAAACTAAAATATTTTTTGCCCTGTGTCTTATTCTATTATACATGCGCAACGTTTGAAATAGGAGTTTTCCTACTAAAAATACGAGATCCAATAATGAAGCAAAAGCTAACTTTGTTGAATCTACCCAAAGCTGCTCTTACAAACTTTTTAAATCAAGTTACACTCGTGTGGAATATCAGTTAATACCTTGGATATTCAGGTTCATAACTGTATTTATTGCCAAGGAACTTTGCGCCTTCAAACTAGGAAAGGAATATATGATGAAGACTGCACAATGTGATTCATAAGATCCTGGCTATAATTTTCAACACAGGTGTCGGCGAGCGCAGGTATAATTACAGTTACCAGATAGAGATCAAACAACGGTATCTCATCAATAACTTTAATGCCGACACATCATCCAGCCATAAAACATCTACCAAACTGGCAAGTTTGGTACAGAAGGATAACCAATATAAAGATCCACCATTCATTTTCTACCTTACCGACTTTTAAAATCAATCGGGCTGAGAAAAAATATGCACATACATGTATGTACAAAATATGTGTGCACAAAATATGCAACTTCAGGTTAGATGTATGCGATTGTGGCGGGCCGTATGCACAGTTCTTGCATTTGTATGCAAACAGTATGCCATCAAGTCTTGCATATGCACTGCTGAAAGACCAATTTTATTTAAACTTGTTCGATATTGTAAATATTGAAAACTAACGTACTTAAGAAAACATAGAAATAAGATTTCATAGAACTACAAAGTGAAACAAAGTCTTTGGTTGTATCAAACAATGTAATAAACACCGTCGTGTGTTTATTTGTTTATATATTTGTATGTTTTGTGTCCCGCTCTTAAATAAGTAGTCGAAAAATAGGCCAGGTTGCGGATTTTGTAATTAGGTTGCGTTTACATGGAGATCGATGACTAGATTGTAGAAGATGGCAAAAGTGGGATCATTATTCCTTTGTCTCAATGCCCGTATTGCTTTAAACACTTCTTGAAGTCCAAACAATATATTACAGCTTCTCTTAGCGTGGCAATGCAACCTGGTTTTTATGACGTTCTCCATGCATCGAAACATATGTTTGCTATCATTTTACGACGCATAAATTCAGTAGCTGATCAACGAAGGGCAGACGAGCCGATGATTTTTCACGGGCTTTTCAAAAAGCTGTTAGACAAAGGGGCCCCTCGGCCTATTGTTGGCTTACTGAAATTCTGGTACAGGAATCAAGAGTGCAGTGTGCGCTGGGGTAAGTCATTCTCTGAGGGCTTCCG
>LQNS02277099.1:1563761-1585163 GCA_001587735.2 Parhyale hawaiensis
ATTGAGCTGCTCAATGCCATTCGTGTCTGCAGGTGTAGGCTGAGTGTATCTATTTATTCTCATTGTACGTGGCCACCAATATTTGTGACTGGGCCTAATTACTAGGTTGAATTTTGACTACTTTGTTTGTACTTGCAAGCTTGTAAGCATATTTTGTGAACCCATTGTGTTCTTAATAAAAGCTAATTATTATTATTATAGTTATTTCTTTCAGCTTGCTGTCTTCTTTTGACGGAGCAGTTTTCGCTTCAACACAAAATTTTTAATGTACTGAAGGCTATTCGGAAGGTAGGACACGCCGCGGGGAATTTATTTAAATTCAGTAATGCTTTGCTGCATGTGACTTAAAACGTGGGAGAAGTTTGTGCTTCTTAGATCCATGAATTGAAAGAGACAGCACTGATCTTTTATGACAATTTGAGTCGGTTGTTGTAGCGTATCCTTCAGAAGCATATTAATGACAAAAGCATATGAGATGAAGACGGGTCGTCTCAAAATTTTCGCTTTCATTTTGACAGCGTGGGTACTCTATTTGAATAATAATAATAATAATATACTTTTTAATGTACTGTATTCATATAGGAAATTTCTTCGGTTATCAGGAAGAATACTTTTATATTGCGAGAATATTCTTTCTGCATTGCACGACACCAGGGGAGCAAACTTAAGATTCTGCATCTTAGATGGAGAGACTTGCTCAACTACTTCTCTGAATTCCTGAACAGGATTGTCTTACAAAATAAGATTGATATCCTTAATAATGGAAAACCCCTTATTTTTGGTGAACACTGGATTCATTTTTTAAAGATACTTCTCGTCATAAATAGATTTGAGAACGTTTTCTATTTTGGTGAAAAGCTCAATAGCTTCTGCTATCCCCATTCCCTTTACTATAAGTTTCTTACTCGTGCGAATTATGGTAAATATATTGCTTATGAAGGTTACAGTAATTTTTAATTAAGTACTCTGCATCCAGCTTTGTGCTTCCTCAGAATCTAATGATGCTATAACAGAGTTTATGTTCTCGATATTGTAAGTATAATATTCCACAGCATCCAACCATGTTCCCAACGAGTATTGACCGGCCCTGAAGGCAATGGTACGCCGGCAGCCATCTCTTGAACCTTCTGAACTCTGTGAGGAGCTTTCAAAAAGATAGCTTTGGTGGAAAATATAAATCGATGGACATGGGGATAGCTAGTCAGCACCTGCTCTGCCACTCTGTGTAGTGCGTGGGCCAAGCAGGTCACGTGAATCATCGTTGGGAATAAGACTTGCAATCTGTTCATTGCCTTAGTCAAGTATAGGCAGCATCAGTACTAACGAGAAGAATTCACTCGTGCAGGGTTTGTTCGGGCCAAATTAATTGAAATGAATAATGGGAAAATGCTGTAACTGTTGAATGATTCACTTTATTTATTACAGCTACGTTACCCAAGTAGCTCTTGTCTAGTTCTTATTCTTCCAAAATATACTAAAGGCGAATGCTATAATAAACCTTCGCTCCACTTCAGTAATTTCCTCCTATGAAATCCCTATTTTTACCCTTAGCTTTAGTATGCATACATAATGTGTGACGAAATCGTACGTGCATATGTATAAAGTATTTTGCACATTGCATCTGCTATTTTGCATATGCATATTTTTTTCACTGCAGATAATTTTTTTTGTATATATCTTCGCATGCATATATGCAAGTTATGCAATGTCACAGTCCTAGTATATCAGCACCTAGTGGAATATGCATCTCTATGTACTTGTGGCGAAGTTGCATCCAGTTTAGTACTTTAGGATCACCAATTTAACAATGCTTCATTCATTTTCTAATTCACCGACAAGTGCTGTCAGTATATCAGTAGCCAATTAGCATCGCTGTAGAGCAGTAAGGGGGCAATGCGAGGCCCCCCAATGCTCCCTAATCCTCGTGTCGGCCCATAATGATATCAGCAGTACATTTGGATCAGCTGTGCCTCGTTTGCGATGAGCTGGCGGCTTAGGTTATTGTTTCAGTGTCTATTGCGACTCCCGCTTTGGGATATTATCTGTCCTTCCTTCCAGAATATCTGTTGCAGGAATCCGTGTCCCTTACCGCATTTTCAAAATTAATTCTCTCATCTTTCATTAAAGATTTTCCAAGTGTCTGTTATCTCTACTAATGATATTCCAGCTGGGACTTTAAATAATATATTAGTTTCTTTTGCTGTTTTAGGGGACGTTTTATTAATACATCTTTTACCATAAGTTTTTCTGTGATGATTCTAAATCGGCATGTACATTTTTTTAATATTTAAAATTTATGTATGCATAACTGTTTTTTCAATCTGCAGTGTAGAATTTCGAGACATTCATTATTGACCTCGGCCTATCTAACTGTATTATTCGAAGAATTTACTATTAGTTATTGTTGGCAGTAGCATTTACAGTAATATATTAATAAGATGAGTTCAGAGTCATCACGGTTTCCTTAATTATTGTCTTTTTGACATGTGATTTTCTTTTCAAGATTTACTTAATAGCTGTCGTTGGTGAATAATTAAATTTATTTTCCAACATTAAAAGTTACACATTCAGAGCCCTTTTCTAAACTGCAAGCTACGATTTACAGACTGTGGCTCTGTTTTTCCTATCTCCCACTTGCACTAAATTTTGACGTTGATCTGCTTACCAAATTGAATCTTTGACCTTAATCCCCAAATCCATTTATTCACGGCAGGCAGTATTAGCGTAGTATTAAAGCTCATCCTCAGCTACTGCTTTTACGTTGCTCTTGTAGTGCCGAAGTCTTTGCGGCTGCAGACACAAGCAGGGGCGATGTTGGTAGTTTCCGCGTCAGCGGAAAGGGCAAATGTTAATGGAGTTCCCGGAATGAATTGAAAAATTGAGCAGGAATTGCAATGCGATTTCTGGCAGCGAGGTCGTGTTTTTGGAGAGGAATTAAAACATTTGATGCTGATGGGAAATATTTGAAAACAGGTCTAAATTTTATCAGCGATCGTGTAATTAAGCTGGACTCGCTGTAGGAATTAGGAAGTAATACTGAGTTTTCAAGAGGATTTAAAGTTATAAAAACTGGGGAAATGCGTTCATATAAAATGTTGTTGAAGTGACAGTAGCGACGGAAATGATTGCTCAGCACTACAGCGCAATTTTGAAAGGAATGTGATTTGCTGAGTATGGTTTGAAACGATGAAACAAAAATGGCAAAATGCTTTCGAAGTGCCAACACTGCCCATAAGCTTAGTAGATGACGCGGTAACTTTTTAGCAATTTGCTTTGTTTTTGTAGCAATCGTAGAGCGTTATGAAGCAAGAGAAAGTGTCTGTGAAATGTAAAACCAGTTTAATAAATATTAAATCGCAGTGGTACTTCAATTTGTAACAATGTAATGCATTTGGAACAGACGCTAAGTGGGAGTAGGAATGAAAAGTTTTTGTAAAAAAGTTTTGCTGTCAGAACCCGCCAGGCGTCCAAATGTTTTGTTACTTTCTTGCAAACACTGGAAAAGTCTACTGTTTTTTGGCTTTAATGCACTCCTACTTTACACAGACATCCGAATCTTTCTTAGATGGGCGTGCTGAAGCTGCTGTCGTGAAGGACTGACATTTTTAATATTTTTTTTTGTATACACACACAGTTCTGTTTACAAGGACTGCGAATGTGTACGCCTACACAAAAGTTGTGTATGTGTGTTCGAACAACACATTCGAACAGATTGTGCTACGTACTGGAAACAAGAAACTGTAATGGGAATGCTCCTTAAAAAATGATATAGCATTGAGTGAAAAAGTTTAATCGGTGTTGCCCGGTACAATAGCCAGCGAGGTGGTGCTGTTACGACCTACGGAAAATATGTACTACGTGGCAAAAATATCTTCGATAAAGTTAATAAACAGCGACAGAAGGTAATTCACCGCAATAGTGCAATTTTGAAAGCAATAGGATGTTGTTGATACGTAATGGAACAGACGCGACTGGAGAAAAAGAAGGAAAATAGGCTCAGCAAGTCCCAGCCAATCAGCAACCGGTATGTTCCTCATTCGGAGAGAGTTGACGCCAATGATTGGCTGTAGCAGGCTGTAACGTCATCTGCTTGTTTGGCAGGTGATGAAGTAATCTTATTTTAGGTCAGCCCTAATGACCTCATATCCACTGAAGAGAATCGACGCACTCTGTGATTATCTCGAACATAATAGCGATTCAGAGTGGCCAGTCGACGACGCTATTAAGATGACGTCGCACTAGTGCAGAGAAATTGAACGAACGATTGTATGGGCGTCGTTCCTCTTGCCCGTACAAACCACATTGCAATCTGTGGGCTTCTTGCTATGTACTCGCGGATTGGTGAGTTCTCAGAAGTAATGGGCGTGTACCGTGGATGAAGGGTATAGAGATGTACTGTAGGATACTTCCATATATTAGAACACTCAGACGAGGATGACTTGCGTAATAAGTACAGAGAGATGCCGGCTGCACTAGCTGAAGATCTACTGTGAGGAAACCTAGGCTGGCTACTACACACTGGCTCGGGAAAGACAATGTACTGCACGACCGCTGCTGGTATGGTCAAGGACTCAAAGGCTGATTTAAGTACTATGCTACGGTCTCTTACACTCTCACTAGGAAAGATGTGCCGGAGACGATGACGCACTATAAGTCAGTTTGCATTTAAATTACTATTAAGCGTGATAAATCGAAACCGCCTTTGAGGTCGGTTTACAAGAGAGTCTTTTGAACGGTTTCCATCAGAAATCGTCCTATTGTTCTCTTGTGTTCTTGTTAGCACAACTGTCCACCTACCAAAAGACTTGCTTAACTATTAACCATCAAGTTAGCTATCTTAGACAAGTGTCACTAGTAAGTAAGGTGTCTGACACAACTTCAAGTTTGGAGTGAATTAGGGCTAACTAAGATAGGCACAATTCTGTTGTAGAAGCAGATAGTATATAACGCTTTTGGAAAAATAGCTGCATGAACAGGTTCAATGAACTATCGCGTAAGTCAACGTTAAGTTTGTACTGAAAAGTACACTTACCTGTATTGTAGTGTTTTATTAACATAGGGAGATTGTTATAAAAGCTTGAACAACGTTTGTAAATATTGACACAGTGAAACAGAAATATGAATGTAGTTATTGCACGATTTTTAGTAAGACAAGTAGAGCTGTTGTGGCAAAGACAGCATGTAGCAGAACAATGGACAAAATTTTGTGTTTATAAAATTGCGAGAATAACATCCTAGTACTTGAAAAATAATAGCTGCAGGGCAATTTTAATAACAGTGTACTGCTTTTGACGGAACCGTAGAAGTGCAAAAGAAGGTGGAAAGTGTTTGAAAAAACTTGTCACTATATATATATATGACGGTAGCGACTGAAATATTTAACTTGTTGCAGCGTACTTATGGTAACAATGTGATGTTCTAGTAGCGAGTGCAGAGTGTTATATAGAGACAGAAATGTTATATTTACACGGTTCTAACAGTAGAGACCTGGAAATTAAATCTTAACTGAAGTTCGATTTCTGCAACAGCATGAATTTTCTTAGGAACAGACGCCATGTGATAGGAAGATGAAAGTGTCTGTAAAATATTGTCGCCGTGAAGGCAGGGACTAAAAAATTTTGTAGACGGTGTTGCGGTGAGCATTTCCTAAGTGTTTTTCTTGTTGGAACGGAAGAAAAGTGTTAAAAAACGATAGAAAATATGCTTAAAATATAAAGACAGTGACAATGAAATAAAATCCTGGTGTTGGGGCGTTTTTACCAGTGTACAGTGTAGTGTTTTTAGAGCAAATGCGAAGTGTTGAACAAGATGGAAAGTGTTCGTGATTTTTTGATCAACCCTATAAGCAGAAAACAAAATGTTTGCTTATCGTAGGGAGAGCATTGTTCAAAAATATCAATTATCTATGTCGCTGGTCCTGAAAACTAGTGGACACGGCAGTTTTTGGAAGGTGTTTTCTCAGCTAATCGTCCAAATGTTTTGTCGCAGCCTGTGCACACGCTAGTCAAAAGAACGAGTATCATCATCTCCGCGTTTGAAAGCTTTGATGTGACCGTGTAAATAGGTCGTAAAATATTTGTAAACAATTTTGCGTTCTAAAGCCTCTGGATCCCAGCTTTCATTGCTGAATGATATCAAAGTAGTTGAATCTTCACGCTGAGCAGACACCTTTTTATATTGAATTTACATCGCATCCAAATTTCGACGCTGCAGGTTCAACAATTAGTTGGTATCCACAATACGGTGAGCCCTGGGCATTTCCAATGAATTCTTTGACTGAACTATATTTTTCTTACAGCAGTGCAACGTTTGCCCAATTTCAAGCTGATATTAACTCCTTATCTTGCAAGGGGATATTTTGCTATCGCAAAACTCAACTCAAGGTTGTACAGTTTGTATTTCACTAATGGAAGATCATGCCTGCAGGGATGAGACCTATAAGACAGCAAAACCTATACTAAGAACTGGAACAATAAAAAGCTCAATCACAAATTTTTGCCGTCATTTTTGACGGCTGGGCCCTCTAGTAATATAATAACTAGCAGCACCCGTAAAACTTTCACGGTCTGGCGAGACGTTTCAGATGGATCAGTGAAACCTTCACATTGTACCATGGCAATTCCCAAAAACTTCAAAAACAATACCGAGATTCGATATATGCTATTTTATATGACCAGCCTTTTTGCTGATAATTACTGAAGCTGCTCCTGTCTAAGTGGACTCGTGGGATATATTTATAAGTTGCTCTATCTAACTGGACCCGTGGAATTCCTTTGGCAGCAAACCACGATACAGGTACCCAATGATTTATAATTCAAAATTTTAGGCCTATGAACGTAATTAAAAAGACCTGGCGCGTGGCCACAGTTCATTTACAGAAGATAGTTGTGTCAAATTTGGATGTATGTGCTGCCCTCCTAAATTTCCAGGTTTGTGATGTCAAAATTACGTAAAACAATGAAGAATGAACGACGAAAATCGCCTATATATTTGCCTCTCGCGTTAGCTGTAGCACAGATACCGGATTTCACAAGTAAGCCACCGTTCGTTTACAGGTGATAGTTGTGTCAAATTTGAGTGTATGCGCTATGCCCCTAAATTTTCAGGTTTGTGACGTCACAATTGCGTCACGCCACTGTTGCAGCGAGGAATCTTTGATATTTCCACAGTGGCGTGATGTAATTTTGGCGTTACAAACCTGAAAATTTAAGAGCAAAGCACATTCACCCAAATTTGACACAACTATCTTCTGTAAATGAACTGTGATGCAAGCCCAATTGTGAGTTGAACATTGAATTCAGGCGTAACACACAAAGGAACAACGCTTTTAATATTATAGACAGATATTATATACAGATATTAAAACTTAGTGGATCATTGTTTTATTCATGCACAGTCATATTAGGAATATACAACGACAATTTCAAGTCAAAAGCACGAACATTCTATTTTGTATTAGTTTTTTATGTTTTAACTTGAGCCTCCCTTTAACAAAGCAAAGACGCCAGCATCTCTACAACGCGAATTTCCGGCAGCAAGATATGGAGTGGACGTATCTTCAGGTAAATATGTAGTATAGATACCAACCTCATGCGTGTTGAAATGTACGGGATAGGCACTTGCGGCCACAGTTCATTTAGGTACTACAGATAGTTATGTCAGACAATAGAGCCAGCAGTTGCAGAACTGTGACGTTACACAAAAGTGTATCAGCCAATAGCGTCACTCCTTTTTGCAGCGGGGCATCCTGGGTAATCCTAAAACAGAGGCATCTTGGGTATTATCCACATTAGCGTCGTGTGTGCGAAAAATGAAGAGTGTGTCGGGATTGTTTATTATATAACGTTTGTAAAATTGTTCAGTAGCAGTTTATTGTGCTTCTGATGAGTGTATAACATTCTACATTATAACCTGTTGTAATGCAAAGTTTTCTTGGTGAACGAAAATCGTCTAATTTTGTCTTTTTTTAACACATGCGAAACATACTAACTCACGCAAAGCTTTTTCTTTTACTTAGGTAAACATTATTGCGCGATTTCCTCAGTTCTTTTAATGGTACTGGATATCAAGATGCTTTAAAAATAAACATCAAATCCAGGATCTATTAATTATTTTCCTTCATTTATGTAATTAAGTGTATTTGTAGTGTAGTTCTAATTTGAGATAATTAAATAAATTATAAACCTTATGGTGGGAAAGTCTTTCTGGTTTTGTACAATGAGGCGTCCCTCGCGGCCTCATTTGTTTACTTAGAATAGTGACACGACGGTCGCTCATTGGCTGAAATTGATGTCAGTTAGGCGGTCGCTTATTGGCTGAAATTGGCCCCGGGTGTTTGCTTTGAGCTGACATAGCTATCTGTAGTAAATGAACTGTGCTTGCAGCCCTGCGGTCCAGCCGCAACAGAAAAAGTGCTGTTGGGCAGCCATAGATAGTCAACTCTATTCCGGTGATGCGTTGTTTTTATATGAACAACGGTTCCTTTCAGGGAGCAATTGAAAGTTAAATAGTTTTATCACGATGTTACTCAAGTGGCTGACTTCAAATAGGCTTACTCCAAATGCCATCAAAACCAAACTGATGCTTTTTAGTTTGTTTAGAAATTACCATTTACCTGATGTATGTATATCTCAACAGAATTAGACTAGAGTGAGTAACGTCCTTTAAGAACCTTGTAGTCATCATAGATCGGCATTTAAACTTCAACTCTCACATCTCTTTACTGTGTAATAAAGTCAGCAAAGTTAGAGGTGCTATTTACACAGTTTCTAGATATTTATCGAAAGATGCGCTGGTATCACTATATTATGCTTTATTATAGTCGCAGCTGACCTATGCAATCGTTATATGAAGAGGGACCGCTAAGAGTGTGGTGAGGCGAATCAAATAGTTATGAACGAGACCTTGAGAACTATACTAAAAGTAAGAAAGAGACGTCAACAATACACGTACGGTATCAACCAATATTATGTATTATAGATTAAAACTTCTTTAACTCGAAGATGTACATCGTTATTTTATTTTGAAGTTCTTTAGAAACTCCGTATTTTCCGACTCACTTTAGCCCACTCGTTCCTACTCAGCACTATCGCACAATGAGCATTAGGTTCAACTTGCGGGTATCCGCCTGGAAATTGAGAGGCGGTTCACCATATTCCATTGCGTACAAGCCTGCAATCAATTCCTCGAAGAAATTGCTCAACTAATGTCGCACGAAGCATTCAAAAGGCGTTTTAAAGACTATTCTATAAGTCAGTATAATCCATATTAGATTTAGCATACGTTGGATGAAAACATTTTTAATGTCTGATATACTTATGTTCGTGTATAACGTTGTATGTCAGTTTCTTAGTTAGATCTCGCAACTGCTGTTGGATCTTACTTCGCAGTAGATTTAGCTATGACCATAACAAATGTATTACTCTTAAAGAAATACATTAACGCTTTTATTTCATTACAGTGTATCCTATAAGTGACTACACTTTTAGCTAGATGCGTTCTCGATTTTAAAGTGTCTTTTGGTAATTTTTATATTTCTGTCTATGAATTCATTTGTAATCAGAGAACAATAAATGTGTCTAAAAAAAATGTGTCTAATGCTTATACTTTGAAAAGAAAAATGCATTTATTCTAATAATACTTATGCGAAATGTCCCTTCTTTTAGCAAATTAATAAGTATTCATTCTGATAATACTTCCAGAAATGGTCATTCTTGTTGTCCCATATAAAATGATTGATACCACATATGCCGGGGACACACTAAACAATCCCACACGCAACTTATGAGCACACGTTCAGTTTGCATGTCGTCCCAGTGCACCGTGAAAGTCGGTACTAGCATAGATACGGTAGCTTGAACGACGCACGAGTCAAGCGTACGCTCATCAGATGAGCGTACGAGCGTATTTATTATGTGGCTCTGGCTCTACACGCTCTCATGTCACCTTCTCTAAACCATCACCCAAGTTACTTAAAAATCTGTTTTCATCATTGTAATTTTATCTTTCCGAGCATTTATTTGTTTTGCCTTATTTATCACCTGCTAAATGTAGGCAAACCCTCCATGTCATTTTTATTATCCTTTTCATCATTACTATTTTATTGTTATCATGTATTTATTCTCATTAAATTTTGCAGCTGATGTTGTACCACAGGTTCTCTACATTAAATTAATGAAAACAGCTTTTCTTTGGCTATTTTCCAATTTTGTAATAAACCTAAAAAGTTTTTTCGTTGCGTGATTGCTTTACTGTGATAAAAAAAAATAATAATCTGATAGTTCCGACTAATTTCAGTGATGTTTCCGGTGCATAACTAAAATTTCACTTCAGAATTTATTCTACCACGTATTTTTTTTTTCTATGACCAGTGAGGCGCTACTTTCTAATTCGTTCTTTTTGCTCTCCGACTGGATCATCTAGGAATTTTCGATACATTTATGCCCCAAGTTCCACTTCAACACCAATCGTACTCCATATTTATTGCTTTGCCACTAGTGAGCGAATAATTTCTGTGTCACGTTCTTACTACCATTTCAGCTTATTTACTAAGTGGTATTTCCTATAATAATTAACCTTGAGTTGCTCTTTATTAGTAATTGTCCGCTAATTAAATTCCATTATTTTACCACCAGCTGACAAAAACCTTACTGGTAGTATCTCTACCTCTAGTCCAAATGATTTCTCTTAGTGGCATTCTCCTGACAATATTTTGCCCTAAATATTACTTCAGTGGTGATATTTATACCACCTACTGGTTCCCATACCTTGCATCAAGTGAGCCAAGCATTGTAGTTCACATATTTGTTTTTAATGCAATTGAGTTACTGAGCGGCATTCCCAAGATAATATTTTGCTCCCAATTTTATATTTTCACTATATGCTTATTAAATAATTAAGTATGCTTGTTTCCATGCCATTGCGCCTAGTGAGTCAAAATTCTAGTTCATATTTTCGCTTGCAGTCCAATTGAGTCACTAAGTGGCATTCCCCAGATAACATTTTGCCTCAAATTTATGCGGAGTTCGTGGAAATTGGCTTCAAATTTTGAGATTTTTACCTGACGCCTGCGCGACTTATGGTGCCATAAAGCTCGTCCGATTTTGGCTCCTCATATCTTTTGACATTTCTGTGATTTGAGTCAAGTACAGTTTTTTAATAAAAACCTAATGCCGGAGCACGAGTGAAATTCTGTACTCTGAGCTAATTTTGTTCTGTGAGAACCTTTCATAGGGTATTTTGATATTCCCGTACGGAAACAATTGTCGCTCGTAATTTTTTACTTTGGCGAATGTTAGATGCGGAACTTGTCAGTTCAGTCGGTGTTTCTAGCCCTGGCCTGTTTCTGTTTGGAATTCATTGCCGGCATCGGCTTTCGGTTGTGTTGGCCTGCAGGCGTTTAGGTCGGCTGTTAATGGCTTTTTGTAGGATTTTCTTTAGCAGCGTTTCAGGATTTCCGGTGTTGCATAATGCTTCATCTAGGTTGTACTATCTATCCGTGGTGGCCCAAGCGTGAATTTTTAATAATAATACACCTTTACACCTCTATTGTTTCTAAAGCACTGACAAATTGAGATTAAAATGGAATATAACACATCTAAAATTCAGAAACAAGTCCCTAACAGCTAGTACAGCTTATTGGGCACACGACGATTACACATAACGTTCCAAACAATATTCTTTAAACTTACATTTAAATTCTTTATTACCTCCGCCAAAGAGGTTATGTTTTGTCTATCTGTCACCAAGATAACTCAAAAAGTTATTGGCGGATTTTGACAAGAATTACAGGGATTATTAGGTATGTTAGGAGGAACAGATGATTAACTTTTGGTGAAGATCCGTCCATCTGTTTGTTTTTTGTCGGCCTCTATTTTCTCAATGTCATAACTCTTTACTCTTTATTGTTCTCTCGCACATAATTCCCACATTACAATATTTACACAGTATATACACTGTCCATACAGAGAACAAGCCCTTCAGAAGTAAAGTAACTTATTGGGCACACGAATTGTAAATTGCAACACAATGTTCTTCATGTTTGTGTTTAAAAACATAATCAGACATGGGTAAAGTCAATAATTCTGGAAGTCGATTAAAAGCAGACACAGCCCTGAACACCGCGAACTGTTTCTCAACTTCCAATCTTACAGTAAGTGATTCAGGAATATGTCCGACTGCCTAACGAGAGCTTTCCTAAGAAATTTGATCAAGAAATAGTTTTAAATATCATTGTATTTCAAGATATTTAGTTGTTGATACATACCGTTAGTAGACATAACTGGAATATTATTTGCATCTCTTTTTATGTTCAAAATAATCTGTTATATCTCTTTCATAATTGTCATTATTTTAACTGCATGATTGGAAGTCGTGCTACCTCAAATTATAATAGCATAGGTAAAGTGTGATTACATGATGGAGTAATACAAAGACAGCAAGGAATCTTTACATAGGTATTTTGCAACTGAATAAATTGCTTCCTTTGCTTTGTTGAGTTTGATGCACAGTGCATCAATATGGCAGGAAAAGCTCAACTTATAATCAATTATGACACCCAGATATCTGAAAGATCTAACCCACTCCAAGACGGTGTCGTTGAAGTGGATCGCTGGCAGATCTGGTACTTGCCTTGAAGTGAATAACATTAACTTGGTTATTTGAGTATTTGGTATTAGACGGTTTTCTTTGAGCTAAAATTGAAGTTGATTAATAAATTGCACTACTTTGTTTATTGCATTGACATATGAGTATTCATTACTCGTAGGTCAAAAGAGGGTAATGTGTATCCAACACACTAAGAATTTATCGTACAGTGCACACGTGTTTTATTTGTGTTGTTCGTGAATTGTTTGTTGACACCTAACTCGGTATATAAAATATTCATATATCTGTTAGGAGCAAGTATGTGATTTGTTGTAATGCCTATATGCATGAGTATCTGAGCTTTGAGAGTGAATATTTTCGAAAAATATTGCTTTTACGTTTTTCTTAGTTTACTGAAGCAGAACGTTTACATTTTTATAAAAAGACATTTAAAACATATGCTGATTATAAAAAGTTCTTTAATATTTAATATATATAGATATGCACATATTTAAAAGGTACCCAACTAATAAAAGATTAATAACACATCATTACCTCCGCCAAGAAGGTTAAGCTTTTGTCATGTTTTTCTGTTACTAAGATTACTCAAAAAGTAGTGAACGGATCTTTACGAAATTTACAAGGATTGTTGGGTATGTTAACAGCAACAGATGATTAACTTTTGGTGCAAATCCGTTCATTTGTTTGCTCACCTATTATTTATTAGTACAGTGACTCAAAGCGTTATGGATGGATTTTCATAAAATTGACATGAGCTGTTAGGTATATTACGAACAGTAAATGACCAAATTTTTGTGATGATCTGTTTGTTCGTTAGTGTGATGTTTGTCATAATGTTTGTTAGCAGTATAACTGAAAAAGTTAAGACCGGATCTTTACGAAAATTAAAGAAACTGTTAATACTATTGAAAGTCTTAAATGATTAGGTTAGGGCGCTGATTCAAATAAAATCATGGTTTCAGAAACAATTTACTTTTTTCGTTACAGTTGCCTTGCTTGGTGTAGGTATGCACTCTCAGAGTGCTTTCTAGCTGGTATTGCAAACATATTCTGTAACAGTTGAAAGCACGGGAAGTTCAAGCAAATGAATAAACACGCTAAAATAGAACTTCTGGGTTTGACTGAGACGAGGAAAACTTTCTAGTAACACGCCTGTCAACAGACACTGCCCAGTGAAACTACAGAAAAAAATGCATTAATGTCCGTAATACAATAGAACGTAATATTGCTGCTGTGAACAATGTGAAGTATACAGGCTCTTCCAGCGAAACAACAGACACTTTAGGCTCCTTTTCAAAACGGAGAAAACTACACACTTTTCTAGTTTCTACTTGTTGAAATGCTGAACTTTTTTACAGTGTACTACTCTGTCTCTCTTAGAATGAATGCTTTTGTTGGAAATGATACCACTCTATGTTATCCTGTAAGATCTGACTGGGAGGTATATGAACAACGATATCCACGATACTCTTGTTTTTCTGTAAATTCATGTGCTTGAAATTTATTTTCGGGATGAGCATATCTGAAAAGTAAGCAGAAACCGAAGTATTTGCTGAAAGAAGGCCGGTACAATGCATCCTCAGCAGAATCAGATGCCGTATAAATTGTGAGCAATACTAAAGAACTAGAATCGCAAGTTCTTTGCATTCATATATCATGATGGTACGGGTCACTAGCAACTGATAGTTATGTGAAAATTACTTGCTTAAATTATCCACTCTGCAATGAAACATCGTTGTTGGTCGTTTGCTTGCTTGCTCCAATGTTGGCCCGTCTCTCCGACACGCTGTGAAGGATTAAATAGGAGAAAATTCATGTACTGAAAAACAAGTTGAGATATAGTATAATTTCAGGGCTTGGAGTACCAGTGACAAAAAGATAGCTTCTGGAATATATGGTTTAAAGTGGAATTTCTGCATTTTCTGAATCTCGCTTCACTTTGGAAACTAGATTGGTATTTTTTGATATGACGATGATGATTCTTCTTCTGAGCGTGGTAGATGAACAGTGGTGTCTTTGCTAGAGTTGTTGATAATGTCGGGCATAAGATATGTCGCATATTTTTTAAGCTGAATTTTTTCTTAGTAGTTCATGAAGCTCAGTCTTGGTTGGGATTTTCGTTTCTTTTGTGCGTAGTCACTTTCCTTATGCTTTCTTTAGCTGAATCTCTTCGATGCAGTTGAAACTTCTCACTGAGCAGACGCGTTTTTATGTTGAATTAATTTAAATTGCAGCCAAAATTTCTACGCTTCATGTTTACCTCTCGCTTGGTATCCAGGTTACGATAAGACCTGAGCATTTTCGGTGAATTCTTTTGATTAAACTGTATTTTCTTAGTGCTGAACTGAATTCCAAACTGATATTCGGGCCGTATATTGCAGGAGGCATATTTTGCTCACGCAAACTCATGGCTGCTGTACAACTTGAATTTTATTATTGAAAGATCAGGCTTGTAGGGATGATACCTATTTAGCAGCAAAACCTATTATTATTATCATTATTAAATCTTTACACTTGAGCTCCCACGGACAGGTAATACAACCCAAATGAAGCATCTTACAACACCGGTAAGCCCAAAACGCTGCTGAAGGAAATCCAGCAAAAAACCATTAACAGCTGACTTAAACGCCTGCACGCCAATACGACCAAAAGCCGATGCCGTCAACAAATTCCAAACCCTAGCCGACCAGGGCACGAAGCATGCACGGCGCCGTGGCGGAACTGCTTTCCTCAGAGATGAGGGGGGTGGGGATCTCGGGTTATTTGTTCCTTCCGTCAAATTGGCGCCATAGTTCATAACCCGAGGGCGACTGCGACTACACTTGCTCATCTGGGGCCAGTGGGCCTATACCCGCAGCACAAACCAGTGCATGTGGGTTTCCCAGGTGAGGGTGTGGTCTAAGTTGACTTTACTTTAGAGATCTCAGCCGTCAAAACTGACAGCAATAATTTTCTAAATAAGCTTTTTATTGCTCATGTTTCCAATAGGCCTATGGATTTTCCAGTAAAATAGGTCTCCTACCTACAGGCGTGATCCTCCATCAAAGAAACGCAGGTTGTACCGCCATGAGTTTGTGAGAGCATAATTCCCTCATGCAGGGTAAGGCGCGAAGATCAATTTGGAATTGGTCGCAACTTCAGCAGCACCAAGAAAATATAGTTCAATCAAAGGAATTCACCGCAAATGCCCAGGGCTTGCTGAACCTGGATACCAGCTGATAGGTGAACCTTCAAGGCTCGAAATTTCGCTACAATGTAAATTGAATATAATTTGTTTAGCATGATGTTTCAACAGCTACGAAGAGATTCAGCTGAAGAAAGTATAAGCAAAACTGATTATGCACAAATGAACGAAAATCCAACTGAAACTGAGCCACTCTAACTGCTACGACAAAATTCAGTTTAAAAATATGCGATATAGCTTATGCCCAAGAGGATAAAAAATATCAATGATACCGCCTTTCATATACCATTAAAAGGCTCAAAAGACGAATCATAATAGCAAATAGTACCAAGCTAATTTTCAAAGAGAAGCGAGATTCAGAAAATGCAGTATTTCCACTTTGAGCTTATATTTCAGAAGCAATATTTATCATCGAAATTCCAAGTGCTTTTTTCTTCGTCGTATCTCAACTTGTTTTTCAGTAGATGAATTTTCTCCTATCTAAATCCTTAACAGCGTGACGGAGGGAAGGACCAACCGAAGAGCAAGCAGGACAGCAATCAAGCTCGGACCTAGAATGCTCGGAGCAACCAACAACTGTGTGTTATTATCTATAGTCTGACCATTTTATCAAGGCAGTTCGGTCGTGGTCAAATTCACCTATAGCGTGCGTTGCCATTTTTATGGGAATTTCTGAGATTTTGCTCGGCCCATATTTTAGCGTTTCTTACTATCTGTATATAGAGAAATCTCAGAAATACCCATAGAATTGGCACCGCTATAGAGGACTCTGACCACGACTGAATTACCTTGATAAAATGGTTAACCTATTTATAGTGGATACACATTTTTTGGTTGCCTGTTTGTTAGCTTGTTATCTTGCTTGCTTGCTCCTCTGGTTGTTTTTTCTCTCCATCACACTCTTGAGGAGTTAGATAGGAGAAGACTCATCTACTGAAAAACAAAATAAAACACTTTGAAGTTTCAGCTCTTGGAAACTATGACGACAAACATAGTTCCTGAAATATATGCTCGAAAGTGGAAATACTGCATTTTCTGAAGCTCACTGGGCTGTGAAAAGTAGGTCGCTACTATCTGATATAATTCTTCTTTTGAACGTGGTATCTTTACCTCCGCCAAGGAGGATATGTTTCTGTCGAGTTTGCCTGTTTGTCTCTGTCTGTTACCAAGATAATTCAAAAAGTTACAGACAGATATTTACGAAATGTACAGGTACTGTTAGGGATGTTAGGAGAAGCGGATGATTAACTTTGGGTGAAGATCCGTTCAACCTTTTGTTTGTTTGTCTGCTTCGTTTTTCTTAGTAACATAACTCAAAAATTTAACGACAGATTTTCATGGAATCTGCTGGAATTATTGGGGTTGTTATTAGGAACAAATAACCAAATTTTTGTGTTGATCTATTAATCTATTTGTTTGTCGCTATGTTTGTTTATATATTTGTCAGGAACATAACTCTAAACAAAAATTCATAGAAATAGCAGGACATGTTATAAGAGAGAAATGCGCAAATTTTGGTTGTGATCGGTTTGCCGCTTTGTTTGTAAAAATATTTGTCAGCAAATAGCAATCTTAAAAGTTATTTTAAGAAAATTATAGAAGCTGTTATTGATGTTAAGAGAAATAAATGATCAAATTTTGGTGATGAAAAACAAGAAATCATTATTTCAGGATTAATTTAAATTTTTCGTTCACATTGCCCTTCTTGGCGGAGGTATGTGTTCTAGTTATAGAGTAGTCTTAAGAAATGTCATTAAACGACATAGAAATTTTTAAAAACATTCTTACACTTTCAGTAGGTGCCCTTTAATCTTTTCTTGTTTTTTCCTTAATGATAGCACTCACTAGATATGTGACACATCATCACGTAAAAATTAATCATTCCTCTCATAGTGCATCATACATGCAATGTTGTAAATAGCGTTGTTGTTCCTTTACTAATAACTATTTTTCCCTTATTCCACCCATGCTGCAAACTACCGGTTATTCATTCAGTGTAAAAAATAAATCCTCTATTTCTCCCTATCATGATAATTGAACTGACCCATAACAGTGGCAAAGCAATACATTCTTGCACGCTCATTATCTTCTCATTGATGTAAGAAACTGCCATATTGTTTTGCTCATTTTTAAACCTGTAGAATATTTGCTCAGGCAACACTGGGCGAATTTAGCCCTATATTGCTTGCGCCAACGCAAGGTGATGCCTCCAACAAAGCTGTTCTTATTAAAATGATACCTAGATTGAAAATTCAATGTCAAGTACGAAGTTTGAAAGACGGGAATGCAATTATGGACCTGCATGGTTTCCTTATAAAACATTATTGTGCCCATAGTACAAGTGTTACTAGTAAATTCATTTCGCTTGGTGATGTTGTTTTAATTTGCAATTTCATTGGGAGCGTTTCGCTTTGATTGAAATATCAATTAAGGAAGCGCCGAGCATCAAAGGGCCGTAATTCAATTACGGTTCTGTGATGAAGTTGTGACTGGTGTGGTGCGAAGCCCACGGTGTGATGCGTCATTGGTGGGACGTGTGGTGCACTGTCGTGAGTCGTGCATGAGTTCTTGTAAGAGAAGTGTGGTGACTCAGTATGAGACGTGTGGTGAGTTTTGCGGATGTGTGATGAGTTCTGCTGGAGACATTGTGTGAGCTGTGTAGGAGAAATGTGGTGAGTTCTGTAATGAGCTCAATATGATGTTAATTTGTTTGCTTCATGTTTTTGCCGAGTTTGTCTGTCTTCTTGTATGTCATAACGAAAAACTCTATGGACGGATCTGCATGAAATTTAGAGGAACTAATTATTCAAGTTTGGCAATGATCCATCCTTTAATCTGTCTGTCTACCATTGCGTCTCTTAGCTTTGCGTTGCTGGGGGAGGTCTGCGTTTTCGGCGCATAGCCTTAACTAATCATTTATTGATAACAAGTATTCTCTGAATTTTATTTTTAGATGACAGTGTCGCAGAAAGAAAGAAGTGTTTTTCATTACTATCACTCCACTTACTGAGGCGTAGATGACGAGCGGGAAGATATGACACTCACGGATATCTTGAGTTGCTATAACTAAATGCTTCAACCAGAAACTTTGGCTCGTGTGGGCCGAAAAAGCTAGTTCTTTGCACTCATTATACTATCCATAATTAGATCTCATAGCAGTGGAAATAAAATGAGTTCTAATTAAACTATTTGCTAAAGTATCTAGAGAGTGTTGTATGGACGGGAAAATGTCGCTCCTGTAGAAATCCCTAGCTGACAGAACTAAGTAGGTCAGCCAAACACTTTCTGTCATGAAGGCCATCAACGATAGTGCACATTGCCATACAACGTGCCCTGGAAACCAGATTGTTTCTAGTTGTGAGTGTTATTTAATACATCATTTATAGAGTGCTCTCTGTGTACTACATTTAGTTATTTAGTGCGATAAATAATATAGGTATACTTTATCGGTTCTCACAGCCAAATGTGTTTGGTTGAAAAATTTGGTTAAAGTAATTACAGATTACCATGTGTAGCGATGGAGGTAGAAGAAAATTTGTTTTTGTCGTACATGTACTGCTGCGTACCATATAACAAGAAACAATGAAAATGGGAAGAAAGAGCCGCGCATATTTTTTACGTTCATGATAATTTTTTCTACAAAAAACAATATTAACCGCCGTTATTGGGTACAGAAAACGG
Source organism: Parhyale hawaiensis (assembly GCA_001587735.2). NCBI lineage: Eukaryota > Metazoa > Arthropoda > Malacostraca > Amphipoda > Hyalidae > Parhyale > Parhyale hawaiensis. The sequence continues at coordinate 1,583,233 of LQNS02277099.1, forward strand.
CAGTGATAAAACTGATCACACCAGTTGACCATTAGCTATAAGAATTTGTTTGCCCTACAATATTTTTCATATTTGCTTACATTTACCAAATTCTCCATATTGCTTTGCAATCACCTTATTTTTAGTGACAGCGACTAATGTGCATATTGTAGTTGTTTTCAATTATATTTATAGATTTTACAGTAATTGTCTCTTGATATTAGTAATTAACTAACAAACAGCAAAATTTATTGAATACGGAATGTTTTGAGCATTACCTTTTATGAAATGAACGTTTTTTGTTGATGCTGGTAAATGAAAATTTTATAACTACCACAAAAACTTGCCATAAAATCAATTCACAACCATTAGAAAAATCCCACTTGGCCAATATCTTTCCCAGAATTTCGTCGAAACACTCAAACTTTAGTCCTTGTAGGCGAACCCTTCTCTTTGATAGTCTGATTATAGCTACGTGTTCATCAACATACCTCATATTGTCTGAGATATAGTTTCCATAGTTTTCCATAGTTTTTGTAGAGACCATGACAACGAGTTCATATTGTCGACATGTTTTTTTCTTTTCACCATAAGTACTTTCTGCATTTTCGTCCAGAGAACATGACAAAGAATTATTGGCAGTGGTCTCTGTTTTTTTTTTTTTTGGATATATGCTACTGCTTCTACATTTTATTCCTACATTTTTTTGTCATACGCTGACCCTACCTCAGCATTTACCTCTTCAATTCATATATTTCTTCGCGCAAAGTTATTGGTTCCTTTGTCGTCACAGTTTCGCGCAGCATTCAGCAATAGAGCCGTGCAGACGCAATCCTTTGTTTGATCGGCATTAGTGGAAGAGAACTTGTCAAATTGCATCACATATTCAGGACGTGTTTAATACCTGACAAAGGCATCCAGCCGCCCCCCCGGCAGCCTCTGCTATTGGGATGAAAAGAACGTGATGAAGTGCTCGCTCAAACGATCACTGTTCCGGACCTTCTAATTTTCATTGATCGCTTGGCAAGAATGGGCGTCGGGGAAGCAGACGGCACTGGCACTCTTTTAGATTCGGCTCCTGCGCAGTTGTTATGCAATAGAAATCAGGAATGGCGTTTTATTTAGACAGTTAGACGCCATTAGTCAAAACTGGCCATTCATGATACTTTATTTATCTTGAGGGTCTTCGGGCGAGGTTCAGGTGACGTTCTGCATATCACTGGGTTGAGTCATGATGCTGGTTGTCTTCCATTGGCTTGAAGTTTGCCCCTAAAGGGAGAGCCAGTATCGAGCCTTCTCCACAGTGCACGTAACTGCTGATCGTTGGTCTATTTGGCATTCTTTTTAAATAAGAATAGATACGTACCTTATTAATTTAGATTAAATTTAACATAAGATAAACCTTATTTGAAACTTTGTGTAATTTAAATTATCTCTAGATACTATGAATTGAACTTGGTATAGACGTTACCCTAAATTTCAATACTTCATGACTGAAGTGAAAGGCAAAGGCGTAGTCGCCCATTTTTACTAAGCATAAAACTCTCATGTATTTTACATTCTGCGCACACTTTTCTGCCGCTCTCCATCAATGTAATTTAAGCCAAAAGTCTTCCGGTCTTTTGTAAAATTCTGAAGGGTCTTCACAAAGCAAAGCAAAGAAATCCATAACCGCCGTGCCTTGTGCAGCCCCATGTCACTTTTATAAACCATATTTCTTCAGGTGTTTTTCCAAGTCAGGATTAGGTTTCGGAAATGTTTGCGATGGTGTTGTGGACGGCAGCGCCTTGGGACAAAGGTGGATGGAATGGCAAAGAGAGGGTTGAGATTTTCAAATAGACTTGATGTTCTTTTGTGTAGGAATACAAAATGAAGTAAACAAATGATCAAGAGTTGAGTAAATAAAGTTAAAGGATGCAAAAGAAAGTGAACTAGCTGTCAAAGGTAATGGT
>LQNS02277099.1:1604980-1619050 GCA_001587735.2 Parhyale hawaiensis
CAATGTAAAGAATGCATATAATCAACAATAAAACATGTTAGCTGCTTCTATATAAATGAACAAAATATGTTTCAAATATAGAATCGTGGATGCATATGTTGCGCGCGTTTGGTGGATTTGCGCGATCGATCGATCGCGCAAATCCACCAAACGCGCACAACATATATAATATTTCATGCATCTCTGTATGAAATTTATATACTTGCATATTTGCATTTCTCGAGCTCTCTGTTACTTAAAACTATTGTTTTTATCCCTAAAAGCATTGTCTATTTTATAAACTTTTGTGCTTTGGGTTTAGAATTGCGACCTACTTTCCAGCGCTTAATTTCACGCTATTTTTTGCAGTCCAAAAAATAGGGAAAGATTTGTGCCGGATATTCTCTAAGCCTTTGTCGGTTAACGGCAGCTTGTTATGACGAGACTGCCGAGCTACGAAATTCTTGTGTTTGCCTGCGGTCCCAGTTGTGTTGATGACGTTGTTTTCGTCCAGGCATCAGTTCCATATCTCTTTCCAGGGCTATTGCGGGTAAAATACATTTGAAAGATGGTTCAAAGTGCAGCCTTAAGCCTATCGCGCCCAGAATCCTTTACTGTGAAAGAAACTTTCAAAGAATGTCATTTGAAAGAGATATCAGTATTTAGTTTCAACAATACAAATATGAGGCCGTTGCACAAGTACGAAACGTTGCAGGTTCTTGGAACAAAGCTTTACTGGAAACTACAACTCAAAGTGTCTAAATACCGAACAAATTATGAGTATTTGAGGACTTAGACCCGCAGTAGCAGCAGACTAAAGCGTCTGACTTTTGACTCTAAAGGCCCCAGGTTCGAACCTCGCTCCCAGTTAGGCAAGTTCTTGGCGGCGCTTGATGTGATAGGTCAGCGTCCGGTCTGCGTACTGTTGTGGGTTTACTGACCTTCCCCAGCAATGGGGAGGGTCACAGATTGTCGCATGGAGTCTTCCACCACTTGCCCCACAGCTCTAGACAGTCTGTGGTCGACTGCAGCAATATAGCTACTCCTATGGGGCCTGTTGGCCTATATCTGCAGCACAAACCAGTGCATGCGGGTTTCCCCAGTTAGGGTACGGTCAAGTTGATGCACACTCACTCTAAAATTGAGAGAGACATTCGAGCCGCGACTAGAACTCAACATATTTCAAAATTACGCCAAAAATATACATCTCTGGCAGTTAATACTCACTTTAAAATTAAGAAAGACAGTCGGAACTAGGCTGATGGCCCTTACTGAAGTGTAACGCTGAAACGGCAGCCCAGATTTAGAAAAATATATAGTTTATACAACATAGCAATGTGCAACATGAAGCCTTATTCCCGGCCTGGAACAGTGTGTGCCGAGACCGGGCAGAGGGAGCAGACTTTCCATACACACTTCCCTCCTCCAATGACTATGAAGCCCTCTCCTTCAAAGCGGAAATCGAGCCCTTTAATGTGGCCCAGGTCCTGTTCAGAGACAACCCGACCTGGCTCATACCAGTTTCAACTTTTTGCCCCGACACGCAATATCCAAAAAAGAAAGACTCCCATCCCCTCTTACTAAAAACTCTCTTCACGGATCACGTGAGAGACCAACATAGTGACTCTGCCCACATCTATACCGATGGCTCTAAAACGGGAGACCGAGTTGGATGCGCAACCGCTGCGACTGGTGAAACTAGAGCATGCCGGCTATTACCGGAGACCTCTATTAGCTTGTTGGATCAAACTTGGGCTTAAAATCCAAGCCCGACTATTTAATCCTGCTCTGCAGATCTTAAACGTTAAACAGTCTCAAACGATAATGACTTGTGAATTACATCTGCAACACAATCTAAAGTTGGAATCCAAAATGTCCAGTAGAAGTTCCGACTACGTTGGCCACGAGTCGTTAAGAACTATGGCGTCATCAACGAAAAGTTCAACGACATATGCCCCCTACCCTCCCCATCTCTGAAGGAATGTAAGTGCCCTCACGGCAGCTGTGCATACCCATTCTACTGAGTCAGTGCTGCCAGCGCCGAAAAGTGCTCGCATGTCTGGCTTGGCATCGAATCAGCTCTTCTGGCGCGTGACTTCAGCACGCAAGCCTGCTGCTGCGAGCTGTTTTATTTTCTTCAGAGAATCAAGCAAGCAGAAATGAATTATCATCCATTGTGCAGTTGCGGCAATCGTGGCTACTGTATATGAAACTGAAGCGTTTTCGTAGATGATTTCACTATACTGGTACACTCGCAATGGTAGACTTTACATTTAACCTTTACCTAGGTGATGTCGCTTTCAGTCACACTTGAACGTGTCGGCCTTCCACTGTGATGTTAATAGTCGCACTGTATTGAGTTAACCAGGCTGTACAAAATTAGAATTGGTGGAGTGAGCGACGACAAAGTTTCCCAGGTTAAATAACATTATTTAACTAGAGCACTCTGAGAGCGCATACCTCCGCCAAGCGAGGCAACGGTAGCAAAAAATTCAAGTTGACTCTGAAACCATAATTTTCTTTGTATAAACTCCAAAATCTAATCATATGTGCCTTTTGATAATAATAATAGCTTGTGCAATTTTCTTGAAGATCCGTTCATAACTTTTTGAGTTATACTTACAAACGAACAAACCGATCTGCACCAAAATTTAATCATTAATGTCTTTTAACATTACTGACAACTCCTATAAATTTCATAAAGATCCATTTATTATTTATTTTAGTTATTGTGCAAACAAGCATAAAATTAAAAAACAGTGACAAACGAACGAACAAACAGATCATTACCAAAATTTGGTCATTTACTCTGTTATATACCTAACAACTATGGCATTGAGAAAAATGACGCAGACAAACAAACAAACGGATGGACATAACTTCACCAAAAGTTAATCAACTGTTCCTCCTAACATACCTAACAATCCCTGTGAATTTCATCGAAATCGGTTCATAACTTTTTGAGTTATCTTGGTGACAGACAGACAGACAAACAGTCAGACAGACGGACAGATAGACAAACACGACGAAAACATAGCTGTTCGGCTGCTTCTCTGGCGAGTGGAAATTTACCTTATGTGAAATCTAAAGAGTGCCATCTATGAATGCTATTAGCCTAGCCTGCCTGAAGTTAGTATGTCACTGGCTGACAGTATCTGAAAAATTATATCAATTGCGCTTGCTGGTCTCCATGGTTGTTTCTAGTGTCCGCCAGTGGGTTTTTGTCTCAATACGCCATTTGCAGGCCGATCACCACCGTTCAACGAAAATTCTACTTTATTGCAGCAAGCAGCTCAAGTATTTTTATGACGACGCACAGCTGCAGAACGCACAAGCACAAAAATTCGCACACGAAGGTTACATTGCAGAATGTTGCCTAATCTAAAAAAATGCAATTGATTTAAAACAGACTTTTCCTAAAAAGCTGCAAGTGTTTTGTCGCTCGCGATACGCACCGTTGGAAGAAAAAAGCAAATTGACTGTCCTGTTTTTTTTGTATTAATATAGAAAATTTTGGAATTCTTAGCAAATGTGTTACAAGAATTTTGTAGCCGCTGTAACATAAGCTGCGGTTGAAAGAAATGCGTGTAGTAGTTCAAAATACCCACTTGGTAGCAATTACCCAGGGTGGCAACTCACATGCGTAACCAAGTGAAGTGCCTATTTACTCGCCTACGCTAACTGGTGAGTGTACTCCACGACAGAGTTCTAGTTAACAAACGGTAGAGCTGTCTGAACGGAGCTTACAGGGTGATTAAACGCACTATAGACGGTATTTGCTACTATTATGCGTACATCGTTGTATACTCATTCGATATAGTCATTAGCGACAACATAAGACAAGGTACCTACTCACCTTTGCGACCACATAATGGAACGTTGTACTCGCTTATACCAACTGCCGACTGTATACCCTGAGCAGAAAATATTTCCTAAAAGTGAGAATGGTGACTCAATAACGGAACCATAGCACATGGTACCTATACTCATGCTTGCGGCTGCACACTCGCGTGTCTCAGTTGCAGAACGTATCTCTAGCAAAAAAAAAAAGAAAAAAAAATCCTGTTAAATGCACCCACTTGGGTGAGTAAATTGCAAGGCAGCGGTTGGTGTTGGGGACAAGATCAACGGCCACTATACTCGCTCATCGCAAATACTGAACGTAGCCCGAGCAGAAAATCTTTTGTAGAGTTTGGTTTACCAGAATTACGTGCTGCAGTTCCGGCTGATCGGATTACGCGGATGTCTTGTTAGAAAATAAGAAAATTCAGAGCCGGAAAGGTGCCTCCGGTCGGCAAAACACGTGAAACTTGCAAGGAAAATAATGCAAAAGCTGCTTTGCTGAGGAGCCAAGCTGTCATTAGCGACCCCTCGCTATTGTGCATACTTTACGTAGCTGAAAAGCAGTGTGACCAGCATGAGAGCATATGAGATACATTCACACATAATGTACATTATGTTCAGTAGCTAGAGAGCAATGTGGAAGCAATATGCCCATTGAAAAATGAAAATTTTCAAAGTAAGTACCGTTTTGAAACAGAAAAAAAAAACAATATAATTTCGTACCGCCGACATGGTCGTCCGGAGGAATAGACAGACTTTGCCCAGAACACCTGCAGCAATTGGTCGCTGTGGAGATCGGTGAAGAGTAGGTCGCACTGATGCATATTTACTACATATTTACTACTACTATTTGTTAACCGTGTGCTTGCTACGGACGTCCCGACTGCATTCCGACCTTTCTTTTCTGAAGTGAACCTCTGCTTTATGAAAGCCGGACGGGGGCTGCGACCCTTGGCTGTTAGGCTCACGCTTCGATGGCGTTGTTCGGAAGTAACCGGTTGTTCGGTCTAAGACAAGGCAGCTGCAGCATTGTCGCCGCACCAGCTGAGCTTCAGGATACAGAGGGGGGGGGAGGGGTGCGAAGCAGCTGCAGTGCATGCCACCAGATCTCACGTTGGATCTCTGTTGCTGCGCAATTCTCGGCCAGCCTCATTAAAAGTGGACTTTAAAAGCTCTTTTAATACTATCCGCCGTGATACAGTCCGGAGTGCTGTATACAGACAGTATCCGACTATTTATCAGTACGTGGAAGCATATCATACAGTCACAACTCTTTGATTGTTTTCAGAGACGATGTTATCTTGTCGGCTGAGGGAGTACAGCAGCTGATCCATTGGCACCGTAGTTGTCTGACGTCAAAATGATAGAGATGTTGCAGACTCTCAAGGCCGCTGGTTCGTGCCTCATTCCCAGCTAGGCAAGTTCTTGATTGACGTGATCAATCAGCATCCAGTCTGCGTGCTGCTGTGGGTTTACTGACCTTTGCCAGCAATGGGGAGGGTCGGGGCGCAGATTGTCGCATGGAGCCTTCCGACACTGGTGCCATAGCTCTATAGACTATCTGTGATCGACTGCAGCCCTACAGATACTCTTCTGGGGCCTGTAGGCCTATATCTGCAGCACAAACCAGTGCGCATGGATTTCTTAGTTGAGGGTACGGCCAAGTTGACTTTCCCTTTAGACCTTCTATTGGAGGTGGTACCTTGACAACGAAATTCTCATTGGCGAATTGGCGTTTTTGGAGGCTAATTTACGCCTCATCGAGACCAAATCTGCATGGTAGGCTGGGCCTGATCTAGAACTAGGGAAGCTTCGAGCCACTAACGCACCGCTGTTCACTAGAGGAGAATTCACCGTTGTCTAGGTATGTCCAGGTGGCTGTGGAGCACTTCACACTCTTGAGCCGAGTTCACATCAGGAACTTTCGTTGCCGTCACAGCCCGTCAGCCAACGAACGAAGCCGCTATTCTGACGATTGAGTGAGCTATGGCGTGAACAATTTCCGTCCGCAATAGGGAATATTTCGCGTCACACAGCTGTTGTTAACCAATACACAGAACAGAATTTAAATCCAATTACTTCATAAAGGAATTAATAGATGCACAGATAGCCTCAATGGAGGCTTCGACAAAAGCAAACATAAAAGCTTTGCAATTTTCTGAACGCACAGTAATTGGCTAAAGTTAACTTCAAGTAGGTTTGCAAAGTAAGGCATTATGCAAGGCGTAAATACCTAAGGAGAGTAAAAATACTAAAATTTAAGAAACTGAGAGCAAAGAACTTTTGAAAATATACAATAGGCTTCGAACTTAGCGATCAATAAACTTTGGAAGTTGCAATGGTAACATATAAAAGTTGATAGATAGATAAAAGTTGATAGATTGGTTGCGGTTACACTAATCAAATTTGTAGTTACAAACGTAGACTTGCAATTACAAATTTAGACTCGCAAGTACAGCTTAAGATCCGCTGGTAGAATTTCAAAGTTGTTGGTACAGTTCAGATACAGTTTCCGAGTTAATATAGCGGAGGTTTGCCCAAGGCGCACATGAAGCAGCATCGGTGGCGACACAATTGAAGCTGGAGCGCAAAAACTTGGTAACGAAGCCAACGCACCGACCTCTGGGAGGTCAATCTCCATTAAACAGGGGTACATAATTAAGGGCACCTCGCAACTCGGCACACGAAACAACCAGGGCTGCACAAATAACTGTTGGTTATAACTGTTGGTTTAAATCGTTTGATAGAGGCAAATGGAGTAATCTTGTGAACAGAGTCTTGAGGTACTTTTAAAAGCTGAAGGTCTAATAAGAATTAGAAAGTTGTTTAAGAAAATTGTCACAGCAAATTGACACCGAACACTTGGGAAACGTATAGAAATTTTGAGGTTTTACTGTAATATACAATCGCCAGGGTCTGGTATAGTGAATCAATGAATTTGTAGACCTTCGAGCAAATAACCTGCTCAGGGTCCGCACACCTCTCCCGCAGCACCTCCCCCCCCCCCTACCCGACACAACCCATCTCAGCGACAACTAAGCAGGCAAAACTTCAAGACACGCAGAGATGCGAAGCAGGCAAGAACGGGAGCCTCTAGAAAAGATGGCGGGGAAACGACAGCAGCCAGCAGAAAAATACTGCAACATACAAGGCAGATGCTACCAGGCTAAACGTAAGAGGATAATTTTGCTCAAGTATCTCTAGGGTATAGCAAAAATTGACAATTAAATCTCTACTTAATTTAGGAGTTTGGTATATTTTGACACGTAGGGTAATGTCTCAGTTACCGAATGCCTTTCTATTACCGAACGCAATAAGATTCCTACCTATATTCGGTAATAGATGGGCATTCGGTAATTGAGATATTACCCTACCTCAAGTTCGAAGTGCGTCTTGAGTGGGACTAAACTCGACTAGCATAGGAATAGAGAAAATTCAGGGAACAGCCTCTAAAGATTAAGGAGGAAGTTGAGCGACAGTGCAATGTCATTTAAGTAAGAAGTAATAAAGCTGAGCAGGAATTCTCAGCTTAATAGCCTACAATTAATAAGCTGATTACAGTTAGGAAAATTCCATGTTTGATCGAGGCTGCCCCAGGTTAATTCAAAAGATGAAGAATTTAAAATGTAGGGCGGGCAGACGGTCTTAACTTGATATGGAATAAGATTAAGTGCAAGATTAAATGGTAGGAGGAATATCACCACCGCTGCGATGTAGGAGGTAACTGCAATGGAGCGCTGCTGAAACACCAAGCGCACAGGTCCGTTCTCCTCCCGACAGAGTCTTAACAACGTCTGACCTCGACAGCTAACTGCTGGCGGCTGTATCGTGGAGTAGCATTGAACCGTGTGCTGAGAAGAATTGAGTAGAACTGACCGATTGGGAGCGCTAGTTAAATGGATCTGACTGATTGGTCAGAAGAACTGAGTAGAACTGAAGCTTGATAAGAACTGAGTAGAGCTGTCACGTAAGCAGGCGAACCGCGGCAGACGTTACATCGTCTGCAACGAGAATACAGTACAACTTAAGAAAAGAAGTACACATGAGGATTTATGTAAATCAGAACAATTTTCGGCCTCAAAAGGACGAAAATTTTATACGGTGGGCGATATCAGACTGCAGCAGGTTGTAATTTCGATGTCGTCGACGCCATCTTCGGGTGAGCTTCATTTTATGAAATGCTTGAATCAATTACAGTTTGATACGTAATTTGGCTATAGAACAGTGTTGTTTTCATATATAAACACATATTAACGAAAGAGAAACGAACATGTTCCAAATATCCTACAAATTTACGGTAATACGCGCATCACGCTACAGCCATGGTGTCACGGCTCCCATAGTCTGACCAGCCCATGAAGGCGGCTGAGGCGGGGCATGAGAGATTGCGCATGTGTCATATTTCGCATTTAGATAAAATTGATCTTTTATATTCTACTTTTCCAATAAATATAAAATTATCTTGGACTGTTTTGGAAGTTGCAATTGTAATTAAGCATTGAATAATGAGAACAAAGTTGTTGAAAACGATAAAATATAACAATATCTCGTATATTTTGCACAGCAGCAAATGCTGCTATGCCAAGTTTCCGAAACATTGTTATATTTCATCATTTTCAAGAAATTTGTTGCCATTATTCAATGCTTAACTAGAATAGTAACTTCCAAAACAGTCCATCGTGTGGAAAGGCCAATAGGTAAACATTTTATGACCAGTGTGCCAGTAGGCTATGGGTCCGCTACTAGCTACAATGTACAAGCAGTGATGGGCACCAAATACACTAAAGTATCTAAATACTAATTACTAAATACATCTGTAAAATGTAATTAGATACTAAATACTAATTACATTTTTTAAATGTATTTAAATACTAAATACTTAATTACATGAATGTATTTAAATACTTGAGTAAATACATTCACTTTTTTTTGTGCACCAAAAGGCACTAACTCAGGTGTATTTTCAGTGTTCATTAATTATTGAATATTGATTATACTAGCACAATATGTGACATTCTGCAAAAGTCTTAAGTAATACTCTATGTAGAGTCTAGATAATATAAAAAGAATTCAGAGGCGAGAGCTGCCAATTTAGCCACGGCAATCACTTCACTAGAGAATTGATTTAGCCTGTTTCAGCTTTCTGGTTTGCTTATGGACATTGAAAATTAAAACACCAGTTCATTTAAATGATTCAAGCAGACAGAAATAAGGTTTGTAGGATCGAAATACCGTCGTGTTTTAAGGATGTTTTCCCCCATAACTATGAAGCATAACAGCCTTCGGCCCTAAGCAATAGCTCTTGATGAACTGTGATGAACTGCAGCCGTGCACTACTTTGAGCCAGTTAGCATAATAGCCTCTTAAGAACGAACCAGTGCTTGTGGATGGATACTCTGGGACCTGTCTTTCGTGCACACTTTGTTTTTCCTTCAAATTCATCCTCCTACTGATTATGCTTTGTTCTATTCTTCTTCTTCTTCTTTCCCGACTTGCTGTTCCCAAGCGCGTGATTCGGACATGGGTTCCACATTTCTGTTGATATTCTTTCTGTCTATTATTTCTTTCCCCCTTTGGATCACGGTGTACACGGTTAGTAGGGAGGCTTAAAATAGAAGAATACTTCTACTACTGCTTGTGGATTTTCCACTAGGGGTGTGCGATCAGGGTAATTTCGCTTTCAAGCTAAGCACAATAAGACCTACCTCTCACCTCAACAATCAAGCATCGTGCAATAACAGGATGCTTCAGTAGTACTGGCGCACCCAGACTGCATAAGTTTGAGACTGTTGCAAGCAGGCGAGTTCTTTTGCTTCGCTTGTAAAGGCATCATTCGGTGTTCAGATGCTGTTGCAGCGCTATTGGCACTAACCATAGTGGGGATTGTCCGGAGCACAAACCATCATATAGGAGGTACCATCGTTGGGCGCCATAGCTCTTGACGATCTGTGATCGATTGAATCCGTCCACGCCTCTGGGGCCGAAAGCTAGGCCGCCTCAAGATTTTTTGGAGACCTTGCCAGAAGGCACATACCTACAAAGCAGTGCGTGTTGGCTTCCCAGTTGGGATGTAACTGTTAGCTTTCCACAGAAGTTAAGGCAAAGATCCCGTCTATTCAGTAGCGTCTTTTACACTTTCTATCAAGTTTCAATGCATTAACTCTCATCTGATTTTAAAACAAAAACATGGTAGGTTAGGTTCACTATATGAAATGCCTGAACTATGATATTTTGATATAAGATTAGCATAAAAACAGTGAGAATATGATTATATAAGCACTTCTTTTGCTTCTATAAATTCATAGTTTGAGCAACCTGTTTTACTATGTCATTATTTCTTGTACAGTACAAGAAATAATGGCATCCATTTTTATTCTTTAACTAGAGTGCCCGCGCTGTCAAAAATGACAGCGAGGAGCTTGTGATGACCCTTCTTCATTGATCATACTTTCGTTAACGAAACTGTCCGACTACTGAAACATAGAGATGAGCGTTCACAGCTTCATAATTGCTGAACAGTGAAATCCCTATTGCTCAGCAGCGAAAACCTTCTTTTCATTCTCAGATGTGAAAATAAATTAACTGCTTCTTGCAGTCAGTCGAGCATCCCTTGAGATATTAAATTTGATTCTCCATCATGAATACGCCAGCATATCTTATAGGTCCATTTTTTTTTTTTTTACTTTGTGAAACCTTTGTCGACTTTGAAATAAACTTGGAAGAATGACTGATGCAGCGAAATAATCTAAGAATCGGAGTGCATAAGAGTTCTCAGGGAAACTTCAGATAGCTTCAGTGCTTTGATTTCAACTTGGGCAATGCAAGATGTGCATCTAATTCAAACATAAGGTTGCCGTATACTTTTGCCATCGTCTGCAACCTGGCCTAATTTTCGCCTATCTGTTTTCTTAAGCGTCACAAAAAATGAATGGATAAATAAACAAACAAATAAATAAACAAACAAACAGACAAATGCACATCGACCTTTATTATATTGTAGATGCTTCATATAACTCCAGCAGATAACCATTTTCTGCTGCTCTTCCTCTTCTTTGCCGGTTTGCTGTTGCTAACCATCCACGTGTTCCCGTTGTGCTTGGCGTGCTACGTGTCCCTTCTTCCCTCCTCTTGTGGTAAACCATGAGGGTAGAGTTGCCAAAACTAAGAACATAATAAAAATAACGAGAGAGCGTGCAGACACCCACAGCTCGTAACACAGTGCAACAGACAAACAAACAAACGTTGAGCTGAGAGCAAGTTTAGGCACTGAGCTCTGCTTTAGTGTATCAGCTGGCATAAATTCATACATACATACATACACCTATAGATACATATATACATAAATACACCTATACGTAATACATAACATACCCACACCGTTGCCGATGCAGCCCTTGCTTTCGCTTCTATGAAGAGGTCTGAGATAATTATTGGAACCTTATTCATAATCTGAGCTCTGTTGGTCTGCTTATGTATCGGCTGTCCGGAGCACTCTCGAATATTAAGTACCTACAGTACTGTAAGTGTTCTGATTTATGCCTGCTCTTTAGTGTATCACTGCAACAAAATACCAAAGTCTGATATTACAGCTAGATGCACTGTGATGTCTTTGTGATGAAGATGATATTTCTACTATTCTCTATCAGAAATTTTAATGCTTAAAAGAATTATAGATGATGGAAGTGGAAAATTTATTGGTAAAAATTTTTAACTATTGAACTATAACGTAATAATATTAAATGCATTATTATTATTTGTATTATTCACAGATGATAGCTTCAAGCTGCTATAATCAGAAACTAAGTAATTTCATTCTAGGCTGGTAGTGACTCTTGAAATTTTTGAAGATATCGATGACTTTGTTATGCTTTTCGTATCTACATATACCTTACAGTTGTTTAAACTACGACGCTACAGAACTGATCTCATGAAGAAATATACAGCAAATATACTTTTTCACTACTTTGGCGCCTAATGCACCCGACATTGTTCTTTTGCATCGGTCAGATCACGAAAAACTGGCGGATGGTCAACGTCCAGAATGCATAGCGAAAGCAGAATAATTACAATTTATGTTTTCATCTTCTTAATCACAGTCGACTCCGTATAATATGACCACCAGTAATTATGATCAATTGCTTTATATGTAACCGACTGAACTTGTCCCACTGTCACTGCTATCAATGTCACGTAACGATTAATCGGAAAAACATGACCAACACCACGGTAAATATGGCCAACACGTCGGTAAGTATGGCCAACCGCCTAATTATGGTGTCCAAACACGGTCATATTTTGCGTTGTCTACTGTAATTACAGTAGTTCACATGCCTTCTCTTTGAAAATAGCGAAACGCTCGTTGCAATAATGAAATGTTGCGTGACACGCAGGTAAAAACTGTTACGCTTATCATCAAAGATTGGATGTTTGAGCACATCAAGAATTTACAAAACTGGATTATAACCCTAAAGCTTGGACCGTTTTGTTAACCACACCGTGCTTGCTTTATTGCAGTTTATAGACCGAGAACAGAAATACCGAATGATTAATATTTAAGATTCCCCACTTGTATTCATGAATAGATGGTTGTATTAACTAAACGTCATTTGAACTGAACTGCTAAGACACATTTAATTATCAAGACTTTGCAAGACAACTCTCGTATACTCTCAACCATGTACGTGGGAATCGTAGCGTTAAATACTGGTAACTGGAACTACAGCATGACAGGCGTCAATTACTACGTGATGCAAAGCAAACGGAATTATCAGCCTGCTAATGTGCTGCAAGTCTCCTCTATGCGTAATACAGCGTTGAAATTCAGGTCATGACTAACTGAAGTTCTTTCCTACTTGTTCCTCTGCTTAAACTCGCAGGGCTCTCTTAATTGTATCTATTACATATAACAGTATCATTTGCATGTAGCTCTCGCTAAAGACTATCATGAGACCAAACTATTTGCACTGTACAACTATAGAGTGCTATATGACATATTCCTACCATAACTGCTTTTTTGGCCACCACCGAAGCTGCTTTACCATTTAAGGCAGCCAAAAATACTGTAAGGGTGCTTCGCATTATGCTTGGCTTCAAGTGATGATGTGTAGTAAGTTCTTCCCTCTGTGTTTCATTGCTGTAATTCTAACAACTCTGTTTACTCTGTATTGTTATTGTAACTAAAGGATTTTGGACTTTATCGCTAAGGAGAAAAGGCAAGGAAGGTTGATACGACAGTCTTTTGTTCCCATAAAATAGAAATAGCTCCATAAAATAGAATTTCCAGCCATTTCAATCGTAATTGGGCATGATTTTATCACCTGCGACGTGATTCAAACGAACCCTTAGTCAAGCTCATTGCCAGTAAGCCTTATATAGCCGTGATAAAATGGATTAGTCACAAACTAGTGCGACAAGCAGAAGCATTTTTGCAATCCAGGACACGATCTTGTGATCATATAATATAATAATAGTAATATAAATATTGTTTTCAAAATGCTACGACGGTAATTATAATGATCCCAACAAATGATAATGCCGTAATGCTCATTATAGCCTACTTGACTACAGGCAAGGACTTAGTTGCGATAACACTTAGTTTCTTATTGCTCTATGGCCACTCGAAGTGCACTCGGTTCAATCAGTAGGGTGTGCACCTCGATCACAGTAAAATTTCATTCAGTTAATCAACAACTTGGCCCTGTTGCAGTATGATTTTAGGATACACTAAGCCCTAGGCAAGTAACCGTAGCAAATACTTCTGTGTATGTTACTTTGAACCAGCTCAAACCACTCTCTGCTATAGTCATTAGAATGTCTTCCCGTTGCCGGCATCAGCTTTCGGTCGTGTTGACCTGCAGGCGTATAAGTCAGCTGTTAATGGCTTTTTGTTGGATTTTCTTTAGCAGCGTTTCGGGCTTGCCGGTGTTGCAAAGTGCTTCATTTCGTTTGTACTACCTGTCCGTGGGGGCCCGGGCGCGAAGTTTTAATAAAATAATAAACTTTCTTAGGAATAAACCATTTTTAGAGAGACTATTACTTAACTCTGTGCCTCTGGTAATGAGGTGTTGCAAATACTTTGTTTCACAAAACTCTGTGGTAACTATAATCGCTTTTGAACTTTAATGCCTGGGCTTTCCCTGCAAAACTTCTTCGTGCTTACGATCTTTTGTAAACTTACTGCGTACGTAACACTATGCCTCAACTAATGAGTTGCCACAAGCACTTCACTCTGCGGTAACTCTAAGCACT
>LQNS02277099.1:1640521-1656652 GCA_001587735.2 Parhyale hawaiensis
AGCTAGTTCACTTTCTTTTGCATCCTTTAACTTTATTTACTCAACTCTTGATCATTTGTTTACTTCATTTTGTATTCCTACACAAAAGAACATCAAGTCTATTTGAAAATCTCAACCCTCTCTTTGCCATTCCCTCCACCTTTGTCCCAAGGCGCTGCCGTCCACAACACATCGCAAACATTTCCGCAACCTAATCCTAACTTGGAAAAACACCTGAAGAAATATGGTTTATAAAAGTGACATGGGGCTGCACAAGGCATCGCGGTTATGGATTTCTTTGCTTTGCTTTGTGAAGACCCTTCAGAATTTTTCAAAAGACCGGAAGACTTTTGGCTTAAATTACAGTGATGGAGAGCGGCAGAAAAGTGTGTGCAGAATGTAAAATACACGAGAGCTTTATGCTTAGTAAAAATGGGCGTCTATGCTTTTGCCTTTCACTTCAGTGATGAATTATTGAAATATAGGGTAACGTCTATACCAAGTTCAATTCATAGTATCTAAAGATAATTTAAATTAAACAAATTTTCAAATAAGGTTTATCTTATATTAAATGTAATCTAAATTAATATGGTACGTATCGATTCTTATTTAAAGAGAATGCCAAATAGACCAGCGGTCAGCAGTTACGTGCACTGTGGAGAAGGCTCGCTACTGGCTCTCCCTTTAGGGGCAAGCTTCAACCCAATGGAAAACAACCAGCATCATGACTCAATCCGGTGATATGCAAAACGTCACCTGAACCTAGTCCGAAACTCTCAAGATAAATAAAGTATCATAACTTACCCGTTTTGACTTATGGCGTCTAACTGTCTAAATAAAACGCCATTCCTGATTTCTATTGCATAACAACTGCGCAGGAGCCGAACCCAAAAGAGTGTCGTCTGCTTCCCAGCGCGAGGCCAATTCTTGCCAAGCGATCAATGAAAATTAGAAGGTCCGGAACAGTGATCGCTTGAGCGAGCACTTCATCACGTTCTTTTCATCCCAATAGCAGAGGCCACCGAATGGGGGGGGGGGGTGGCTGGATGCCTTTGTCAGGTATTAAACACGTCCTGAATATGTGATGCAATTTGACAAGTTCTCTTCCACTAATGCCGGTCAAACAAAGGATTGCGTCTGCACTGCTCTATTGCTGAATGCTGCGCGAAACTGTGACGACAGAGGAACCAATAACTTTGCACTAAGAAATATATGAACTGAAAAGGTAAATATTTGCTGAGGTAGGGTAAGTATATGATAAAAATATTTAGGAATAAAATGTAGAAGCACTAGCATCTATCTTAAAAAAACAGAGGCCACTGCCAATAATTCTTTGTCATGTTCTCTGGACGAAAATGCAGAAAGTACTTATGGTGAAAAGAAAAAAACATGTCGACAATATGAACTCGTTGTCATGGTCTCTACAAGGAAAACTATGGAAACTATATCTCAGACAATATAAGGTATGTTGATGAAAGCGTAGCTATAATCAGACTATCAAAGAGAAGGGTTCACCTACATGGACTAAAGTTTGAATATTTTGACGAAATTCTGGGATAGATATTGGCCATGTGGGATTTTTCTTGTGGTTGAGAATTGATTTTGTTGCAAGTTTTTGTGGTAGTTACAAAATTTGTATTTACCAGCATCAACAAAAAACGCTCATATCATAAAAGGTAGCTAATGCTAAAAGCATTTCATATTCAATCAATTTTGCTGTAGAACAATTGATTACTAATATCAAGAGACAAGTGTTGTAAAATTATAAATATAATTGAAAACAACTACATACAATAGGGACATTGGTCGCTGTCGCGAAAAATAAGGTAATTGCAAAGCAATATGGAAAATTGGGTAAATGTCAACAAATATGAAAAATATTGTAGGGCAAACAAATTCTTATAACTGGTTTGATCAGTTTTATCACTGCCGTTATCTGTACTCAATTACGGCGGTTAGCATTGTTTTTGTAGAAAACATTATCATGACCGTATAAAATATGCGTAGCTCTTTCTTCCCAAATGTTAGCAGTATTGACGCTGTGACGCCTCAAAATAAAAAGTAGGACCAAAATAGCTGTCCGTAACATTTATTAAAAGCTGAGTACCAACAAGTGAATAAAAACCGAACGTTTCGGACAATCTGTCCATCATCAGCGGATAGAATTTTGAAAAAATATTACATAAATTCATTCTAAGAAAGTCAATTTGTTGGAAAGAAACAGTCCTGCAATCCTAACTAAAACGATCTAACGACTATACTTATGCCTAATTTGTACTTTTACTTGCGAGAAGAAGGATCGATAAAACAAGAAATAAAGTGCAACCTAAGCTATGTATTAGCTATGCCAAGAGGAAACGCTCTCTGAGTATCATTTAACTGGGGTTTTAATTTGAAAATATAGAAGAACTCCAGAATACGAAGGTCAGACAGGTAAGAAATGGTTGTTAGGACTTTAAAATTCTCTATAGAAACTGGAACACTGCGCTGTTCGGCAGGTGTTTGTACAGAGGATTGGAAAGGAGAACAAAGGGGAAGACTGGTCCTAAAACTACGCCCTGCATGCTCAGCGACCCTGGTCATAAGGATACGGCAGGTAGAACCCACGTACCGTGATTCACAATGTGGACAACAATATTGGTACACAAGGGACGCCTGCATTGCAGCAGGCAGCTTATCTTCCCATTTTCATTGTTTCTTGTAATATGGTGCCCAGCAGTGCATGTACGAGAAAAACAAATATTTTCATAAGTCCATCGCTACACACACAGTAAACTGCAATAACTTGAACCAAATTTTTCAACCAAACACATTTGGCTGTGAAAACCGAAAAAGTATATCTATGTTATTTGTTGTATTAAATAACTAAATGTGGTACACAGACCGCCCTCTCTAAACGATTTATTAAATAACAACAACTAGAAACAATCTAATTTCCATGGTAAATAATGTGCGCTATCGTTGATGGCCTTCACGACAGAAAGGGTTTGGATGAACCTATTTCTTCCATCAGCTAGGAATTTCTGTGAGGGCGATATTTCCCCGTCCGTACAACACTCTCTAGATACTCTATCAAATAGTTCAACTAGCATTTATTTTATTTCTAGAGTTTCGAAACCTAATTATGTATAGCATAATTAGTACAAAGAACTAACTTTTTTGGCCCACACAAGCCAAAGTTTCTGGTTGAAGTATTTACTTAGAGCAACTAAAGATATCTGTGAATGTCATATCTTCCCGTTCGTCATCTTGGCCTCCTTAGATGGAGTGATAGTATTGAAAAACACTTGTTTGTCATTTCAAAAAACTAAAAATATAATTAGGAGAATACTATAGTGATCAATAAGTGGTTAATTACCGCTGTACACCGAAAACGTAGACCTCCCCCAGCAACGCAAGGCTAAGAGACAGAATGGTAGACTGACAGATGAAAGGAATTATCATCGCCAAACTTTACTAATTAGTTCTTGTAAATTTCATGGGCAACCGTCCATAGCGTTTTTCTTTGTGACAGACAAGAAAACAGATAAACCCGGCAAAAATATGGAGCTAAAAAATTAACATCATATTGAACTCATTACACAGCACCATAGGTTTCGTGCAGAGCTCACCACATTTCTCCTACAGATCTCACACAATGTCTCCAGCAGAACTCATCACACGCCCGCAATACTCACCACACGTCTCATACAGAGTCACCACACTTCTCTTACAGGAACTCATGCACGACTCGCGACAGTGCACCACACGTCCCACCAATGACGCATCACACCGTAGGCTTCGCACCACACCAGTCAAAACTTCATCACAGAACTGTAATTGAATTACGGCCCTTTGATGTCCGGCGCTTCCTTAATTGATATTTCAATCAAAGCGAAACGCTCCCAATGAAATTGCAAATTAAAACAACATCACCAAGCGAAATGAATTTACTAGAAACACTTGTACTATGGGCACAATAATGTTGTACAAGAAAACCATGCAGGTCCATAATTGCGTTCGCGTATTTCAAACTTCGTGCTTGACATTGAAATTTCAATCTAGGTTTCATTTTAATAAGAACTGCTTTGTTGGAGGCGTCACCTTGAGTTGTCGCAAGCAATATAGGGCTAAATTAGCCCTGTGTTGCCTGAGCAAATATTCTACAGGCATAAAAATGAGCAAAACAATATGGCAGTTTTTACATCAATGAGAAGATAATGAGCGTGCAAGAATGTATTGCTCTGCCATTGTTATGGGTCAGTTATATTATCATGAGAGTGAGAAATAGAGGATTTATTTTTTACACTGAGTGAAAAACAGGTAGTTTTCCGTATTGGTGGAATAAGGGAAAAATAGTTATTATTGAAGGAACAACAACAGCGCTACTTACAACATTGCATGTATGATGCACTGTGGGATGAATGAATAATTTTTACTTCATGATGTGTCATATATCTAGCGTTGTGAATAGTGAGTGCTATAGTTAGGAAACAAACAAGAATTATAGTTAAATAAAGGATTAAAGGGTACCTACTGAAAGTGTAAGAACGTTTTTAAAAATTTCTATGTCGTTCAATGATATTTCTACTACTCTATAACTAGAACTCATACGTCCGCCAAGAAGAACAATGTGAACGAAAAATTCAATTTGAACCTGAATTAACGATTTCATGTTTTTCATCACCAAAATTTCGTCATTTGTTCCTCTTAACACTAATAACAGCTTCTATAATTCTCTTAAAATAACTTTTAGGTTTGCTATTTTCTGACAAACGTTTTTGTAAACAAAGTGGCAAACCGATTACAACCAAAATTTGCTCATGTCTGTCTTTTAACATGTTCTACCATTTTTCTATGAAGGTTTGTTTTGGGTTATGTTCCTGGCAAACATGCAAAAAAATACACCGACAAACAAATAGATTAATAGATCAACACAAAAACTCGGTCATTGTTCCTAATAACAACCCCAATAATTCCAGCAGATTCCATGAAAATCTGTCGTTAATTTTTTAAGTTATGTAACTAAGAAAAACGAAGCAGACAAACAAACAAACAAAAGGTTGAACGGATCTTCACCCAAAGTTAATCATCCGCTTCTCCTAACATGCGTAACAGTGCCTGTACACTTCGTAAATATCTGTCTGTAACTTTTTGAATTATCTTGGTAACAGACAGAGACAAACAGACAAACTCGACAGAAACATATCCTCCTTGGCGGAGGTAAAGATACTACGTTCAAAAGAAGAATTATATCAAATACTAGCGACCTACTCTTCACAGCCCAGTGAGCTTCAGAAAATGCAGTATTTCCCCTTTCGAGCAAATATTTCAGAAACTATGTTTGTCGTCATAGTTTCCAAGAGCTGACACTTCAAAGTGTTTCCTTTTGTTTTTCAGTAGATGAGTCTTCTCCTATCTAACTCCTCAAGAGTGTGATGGAGAGAAGAAACAACCAGAGGAGCAAGCAAGCAAGATAGCAAGCTAGCAAACAGCCAACCAACAAATGTGTATCCACTATAGTTTGACCATTTTATCAAGGCAATTCAGTCGTGGTCAGAGTCCGCTATAGCGGTGCCAATTCTATGGGTGTTTCTGAGAGTTCTCTATATACAGATAAGAAACGCTAAAATATGGGCCGAGCAAAATCTCAGAAACATCCATAGAAATGGCAACGTACGTTATAGGTGAATTTGACCACGACCGAACTGCCTTGATAAAATGGTCAGACTATAGATAATAATACGCAGTTGTTGTTGTTGCTCTGAGCTTGATTGCTGTCCTGCTTGCTCTTCGGTTGGTCCTACCTTCCATCACGCTGTTAAGGATTTAGATAGGAGAAAATTCATCTACTGAAAAACAAGTTGAGATACGACGAAGAAAAAAGCACTTGGAATTTCGATGATAAATATAGCTTCGGAAATATATACTCAAAGTGGAAATACTGCATTTTCTGAATCTCGCTTCTCTTTGAAGATTAGCTTGGTACTATTTGCTATTATGATTTTTCTTTTGAGCCTGGTAATGGTATATGAAAGGCGGTATCTTTGATATTTTCGATCCTTTTGGGCATAAGCTGTATCGCAAATTTTTAAACCAAATTTTGTCGTAGCAGCTAGAGTGGCTCAGTCGAGGTTGGATTTTCGTTTATTTGTGCATAATCAGTTTTGCTTGTAGTTTCTTCAGCTGAATCTCTTCGTAGCAGTGGAAACATCCTGCTAAACAAATTATATTCAATTTACATTGTAGCAAAATTTCGAGCCTTGAAGGTTCACCTATCAGCTGATATCCAGGTTCAGCAAGCCCTGGGCATTTCCAGTGATTTCTTTAAATGTGAGATTGAACTATACTTTCTTGGTGCTGCTGAACTTTCGACCAATTCCAAATTGATCTCGCACCTTATCCTGCAAGAGGGAATTAAGCTCTCACAAACTCATGACGGTACAACCTGCGTTTCTTTGATGGAAGATCACGCCTGTAAGTAGGAGACCTATTTTTCAGCAAAACCTATAGGCCTGCAGGAAGAATGAGCAAAAAACGCTTAATTAGTAAATTATTACTGTCAGTTTTGACGTCTGAGACCTCTATATCTATAGTTATTATTTAGTAGACTAGAGGGTCCAGTCGTCAAAAATGATATTAGGCTTTTTATTTTTCCGGTTTTAACTATAACCATATATAGGCTATCAGATGTCGAACTAATCAGTTCGTCGGTGCTTCGTGCCCTGGTTGGCTAGGGTTTGGAATTTGTTGCCGGCATCGGCTTTTGGTCGTACTGGCGTTTAGGTCAGCTGTTAATGGTTTTTTGCTGAATTTCCTTTAGCAGCGTTTGGGCTTCCCGGTGTTGCAAAATGCTTCATTTGGGTTGTATTATCTGTCCGTGGGAGCGCAAGAGTGAAGATTTAATAACAATAGGTTTTGCTGCCAAATAGGCATCATCCCTGCAGACCTGATCTTCCATTAATAAAATTCGTTCTAAAGCCATGAGTTTGCGTGAGCAAAATATCCCTCTTGCAAGATAAGGCCCGAATATCTATTTGGAATTGGCCAAACGTTGAGCAGCACTAAGAAAATATAGTTTAGTCAAAAGAATTCACCGAAAATGCTCAGGTCTTACTGTAACCTTGATACCAAGCGAGAGGTGAACCTCAAGCGTCGAAATTTGGCTGCAGTGTAAGTTAATTCAATATAAAAAAGCGTCTGCTCAGATAGAAGTTTCAACTGCATCGAAGAGATTCAGCTGAAGAAAGCATAAGGAAAGTGACTATGCACAAAAGAAATGAAAATTCTAACCAAGACTGAGCTTCTAGAACTGCTAAGAAGAAATTCAGTTTAAAAATATGCGACATATCTTATGCCCGACATTATCAACAACTCTATCAAAGGTACCGCTGATCATCTACCACGCTCAGAAGAAGAAGAATCATCTTCATATCAAAAAGTACCAAGCTAGTTTCGAAAGTAAAGCAAGATTCAGAATATGTACTAGTTCCAATTCAAACCATATATTTCAGAAGCTAATATATTTTTGTCACCGGTACTCCAAGCTTTGAAATTGTACTGTATCTCAATTTGTTTTTCAGTACATGAATTTTCACCTATTTAATCCTTCAGAGTGTGACGGAGAGACAGACCAACATTGGAGCAAGCAAGCAAGCGACCATCAACTGTGTTTCCTTACATAGTGGATAATTTAAGCAAGTAATTTTCAAATAACTATCAGTTGCTAGTGCCCCGTACCATCATGACATATGAATGCAAAGAACTTGCGATGACAGTTCTTTAGTATTGCTCACAATTTATGTGGCAACTGGTTCGGCTGAGGATGCATTGTACCGGCCTTCTTTCACCAAATACTTCGGTTTCTGCTTACTTTTCTGATAAGCTCATCCCGAAAATAAATTTCAAGCACATGAATTTACAGAAAAACAAGAGTATCGTGGATATCGTTGTTCATACCTCCCATTCAGATCTTACAGGATAACATAGAGTGGTATCATTTCCAACAAAAGCATTCATTCTAAGAGAGACAGAGTAGTACACTGTAAAAAAAAGTTCAGCGTTTCAACAGGTAGAAACTAGAAAAGTGTATAGTTTTCTCCGTTTTGAAAAGGAGCCTAAAGTGTCTGTTGTTTCGTAGGAAGAGCCTGTACTCCACATTGTTCACAGAAGCAATATTACGTTCTATTTTATTACGGACATTAATGCATTGTTTCTGTAGTATCACTAGGCAGTGTCTGTTGACAGGCGTGTCACTAGAAAATTTTCCTCGTCTCATTCAAATCCCAGGTTCAGAAGTTCTATATTAGCGTGTTTATTCAATTTGCTTGAACTTCCCGTGCTTTTAACTGTTATAGAATATGTTTGCAATGCCAACTAGAGAGCACTCTGAGAGCGCATACCTACACCAAGCAAGGCAACTGTAACGAAAAAAGTAAATTGGTTCTGAAACGATGATTTTATTTGAATTAGCCTCAAAATCTAATCATTTAAGGATTTCAATAGTATAAACAGTTTCTTTAATTTTGGTAAAGATCCGGTCATAACTTTTTCAGCTATACTGCTAACAAACATTATGACAAACATCACACTAACGAACAAACAGATCATTACAAAAATTTGATCATTTACTGTTCGTAACAACTCATGTCAATTATATGAAAATCCATCCATAACCTTTTGAGTTGTTGTACTAAAAAAAAATAGCCACGCAAACAGATGAACGGATTTGCACCAAAAGTTAATCATCTGTTGCTATTAACATACCTAACAATCCCTGTAAATTTCGTAAAGATCAGTTCACTACTTTTTGAGTAATCTTAGTAACAGAAAAACACGACAAAAGCTTAACCTCCTTGGCGGAGGTAATGACGTGTTATTAACGTTTTATTACTGGGGACCTTTTACATATGTGCATATCTATATACATTAAATATTAAAGAATTTTTTATAATCAACATATGTTGTAAATATCTCTTTATAAAAATGTGAACGTTCTGCTTCTGTAAACTAACAAAAACGTAAAAGCAAGATTTTCACATCAGAACAAATCACATACTTGCTGATAACAGATATATGAATATTTCATATACAGAGTTAGGTGTCAACAAACAATCAACGAACAACACAGATAAAACAAGCGTGCACTGTAGATAAATTCTGGGTGTGCTGGATACACATTACCCTCTTTTGAACAACGAATAATAATTACTCATTAGCCATTGCAATAAACAAAGTAGCGCAATTTAATAATCAACTTCAATTCTAGCTCAAAGAAAACCGTCTAACACCAAATACAAAAAAAAAAATTAATGTTATTCACTTCAAGGCAAGTACCAGATCTGCCAGCAATCCAGTTCAAGTCTTGGAGTGGGTTAGATCTTTCAGATATCTGGGTGTGATGATTGATTATAAGTTGAGCTTTTCCTGCGGTATTGATGCACTGTGTCTATAACTCAACAAAGTAAAGGGGGCAATTTATTCAGTAGCGAAATACTATGTAAAGATTCCTTGCTGTATTTGTATTACTCCATCATGTATTCACACATTACCTATGCTATTATAATTTGAGGTAGCGCGACTTCCTATCATACAGTTAAAATAAGGACAATTATGAACGAGACAATATGGATTATTTTGAACGTAAAGAGAGATGCAAATAATATTCCAGTTATATATACTAAAGGCTTGTATCAACAACTAAAAACATTGAATTACAATGATATTTAAAACTATTTCTTGATCAAATTTCTTAGGAAAGTTCTCTTTATGCCGTCGGATATATTTCTGAATCACTAACTGTAAGATTGGAAGTCGAGAAACAGTTTGCGGTGTTTAGGGCTGTGTCTGGTTTTAATCGACTTCAAGAATCAGTGACTTTACCCATGTCTGATTATATTTTTAAACACAAACTTAAAGAATATTGTACAGCAGTTTATAATTCATAGATGTCGTCGTGTGCCCAATAAGTTAATTTTACTTTTGAAGGTTCTTATTCTCTGTATGGATAGTGTATATATTGTGTTAATCTGTAATGTGTGAATTTTGTGCTAGAAAGCTATAAAGAGTAAAGAGTTATGACATTGTGAAAAATGAGGCAGACAAACAAATAAACAGATGGACGGATCTTCACCAAAAGTTAATCATCTGTTCCACCAAACATACCTAACAATTCCTGTAATTTTCGTCAAAATCCCTCCATAACTGTTTGAGTTATTTTGGTGACAAACAGACAAAACATAACCTCCTTGGCGGAGGTAATAAAGAATTTAAATGTAAGTTTAAAGAATATTGTTTGGAAAGTTATGTGTAATCGTCGTGTGCCCAATAAGCTGTGCTAGCTTTTAGGGACTTGTTTTTGAATTCTAGATGTGTTATATTGCATTTTAATCTCAATTTGTCAGTGCTTTAGAAACAGTAAAGGTATAAAGGTGTATTATTATTAGAACTTCACGCTTGGGCCACCACGGATAGGTAGTACAACCTAAATAAAGCATTATGCAACATCGGAAATCTTGAAACGCTGCTAAAGAAAATCCAACAAAAAGCCATTAACAGCTGACCTAAACGCCTACAAGTTAACACAACCGAAAGCCGATGCCGGCAATGAATTCCAAACAGAAACAGGCCAGGGCTAGGAACACCGACTGAACTGATAAGTTCGGCATCTAACATTCTCCAAGGGAAAAAATTACGAGCGACAGTTGTTTCTGTACGGGAATAGTAAAATACCCTGTGGAAGATTCTCATAGAACAAAATTAGCTCAGAGTACATAACTTCACTCGTTCTTCGGCACTAGGTTTTTATTAAAAAACTGTACTTGACTCAAACCACAGAAATATCAAAAGACATGAGGACCCAAAATCGGACGAGCTTTATGGCACCATAAGTCGCGCAGGCGGCAGGTGAAAATCTCAAAATTTGAAGCCAATTTCCATGAACTCCGCATAAATTTGAGGCAAAATGTTATCTGGGGAATGCCACTTAGTGACTCAATTGGACTGCAAGCGAAATTATAGACTAGAATTCTGACTCACTCGGCGCAATGGCATGGAAACAAGTATAGGCAATTAATTAATATATAATGAAGATAAAAAATTGGGAGCGAAAGAATATCTTGGGAATGCCGCTCAGTAACTCAATTGTGAACTCAATATGTGAACTACAATGTTTGGCTCACTTGATGCTAGGTATGGAAACCAGAAGGTGGTAAAATTATCACCACTGAAGTAACATTTAAGGCAAAATATTATCAGGAGAATGCCACTAAGAAAAATCATTTGAACTAGAGGTAGAGATACTACCAGTAACGTTTTTGTCAACAGGTGCAATGATAAAATAATGGAATTCAATAAGCGGTACAATTACTAATGAAGAGCAACTCAAGGTTACTTATTATAGGAAATACCACTTAGTAAATAAGCTGAAACGGTAGCAAGAATGTGATGTAGAAATTATTCGCTCACTAGTGGCAAAATAATAATTGTGGAGTACGATTAGTGTTGAAGTGAACCTTAAGGGCAGAAAAGTATCGACAATTTTTTAGCGATCTAGTCGGAGCGCAAGAGAAACGAACTAGAAAGTAGAGTCCCACTGGACATAAAAGTCTGGAAAAAGAACTTGGTAGAATAAATTCTGAAGTGAAATTTTAGTCATACACCGACAACATCCCTGAAATTAGTCGGAACTGTCAGACTATTTTCAATCACAGTATAGCAATCACGCAACGCAAAAAGTATTTTAAGTTTATTATAATATTGAAAAATACGCAAAGAAAAGCTGTTTTCCTTAATTTAATGTAGAGAACGTGTGGTACAACATCAACTGCAAAACTTAATGAGGAATAATATATAACAATAAAATGCTATTGACGAAAAGGATAGTAAAAATGACATAAAGGGTTTGCCTACATTTAGAGGTGATAAATAATGCAAAAAAAATTGCTCGGAAAAATAAATACGATAATGATGAAAACAGATTTTTAAGTAACTTGGGTGATGGTTTAGAGAAGGTGACATGAAAGCGTGCAGTGCCAGAGCCACGCAATAAATACGCTCGTACGCTCATCTTATGAGCGTACGCTTGACTCGTGCGTCGTTCCAGCTACCGTATCTATGCTACCGACTTTCACGGTGCACCGGGACGACGTGCAAGATGAACGTGTGCTCATAAGTTGCGTGTGGGATTGTTTAGTGTGTCCCCGGTATATGTGGTATCAATCATTTTATGTGGGACAAGAAGAATGGCCATTTGTAGAAGTATTATTAGAATGAATACTTAATAATTTGCTAAAAGAAGTTTTATTTTGTATAAGTATTATTAGAATAAATACCTGTTTCTTTCCAAAGTATAAGTAGTAGACACATTTTTTTAGACACATTTATTGTTCTCTGATTACAAATGAATTCATATACAGAAATATACAAATTACCAAATGACACATTAAAATCGAGAACGCATCTAGCTAAAAGTGTACTCACTTATGGGATACACTGTAATGAAATAAAAGCCTTAATGTATTTTTTTAGGAGTAATACATTTTTCATGGCCAAATGGCCATATCTAAATCTACTGGGAATTAAGATCCAACATCAGTTGCGTGATCTAACTTACAAACTGACATACAACAATATACATGAAGAAAAGTACATCAGACATTGAAAATATTGTCATCCAACGTATGCTAAAGTTAAGATGGATTTTACTCATTTATAGAATAGTCTTTAAGACGCCTTTTGAATGTTTCGTGCCACATTGGTTGAGCAAGTTCGAGGAATTGATTGCAGGCTTGTACGCACTGGAATATAGTGAACCGCCTCTCAATTTCCAGGCGGATACCTGCAAGTTGAACCTACTGCTCCTTGTGCTATAGTGCTGAGTAGAAACGAGTGGGCTTAAGTGAATCGGAAAATACGCTGTTTCACCAACTATGGTCTTTCTAAAGAACTTCAAAATAAAATAACGATGTACGTCTTCGAATTGAAGAAGTTTTAATCTATAATACATAATATTGGTTGATACCGTAGGTGCATTGTTGGCGTCTCTTCTTACTTTCAGTATAGTTCTCAAGGTCTCGTTCATAATTGTTTTGATTCGCCTCACCACACTCTTAGCGACCTCTCCTCATATAACAATTGCATAGGTAAGGTGCGAGTATAATAAAGCATAATACAGGCATACCAGCGCATCTTTAGATATATATATCTAGAAACTGTGTAAATAGCACCTCTAGCTTTGCTGATTTTATTACACAGTAAATAGATGTGACAGTTGAAGTTTAAAGGCCGATCTATGATGACTACAAGGTACTTAAAGGACGTAACCCACTATAGTCTAATTCCGTTGAGATATGCATACATCAGGTAAATGGTAATTTCTAAACAAACTAAAAAGTATCAGTTTGGTTTTGATGGCTTTGGAAAGCCTATTTAAGTCAGCCATTTGAGTAACATCGTGATAAAACTATTTAACTTTCAATTGCTCCCTAAAACGAACAGTCGTTCATATAAAAACCGCATCATCTGCATAGAGTTGACTATCTATGGCTGCCCAGCAGCACTTTTCTGTTGCGGCTAGACCACAGGGCCGCAAGCACAGTTCATTTACTACAGAAAGCTATGTCAGCTCAAAGCAAACACCCGGGGCCAATTTCAGCCAATAAGCGACCGCCTAACTGACGTCAATTTCAGCCAATGAGCGACCGTCGTGACACTATTATAAGTAAACAAATGAGGCCGCGAGGGACGCCTCGTTGTACAAAACCAGAAAGACTTTTCCGCCAATGGTTTACAATTTATTTAATTATCTCAAATTAGAATTACACATACACCTAATTACATAAATGAAGGAAAATAATTTATAGACCACGAATTTGATGTTTTATTGTATTGCATCTTGATTTCCAATACCATTATAAGAACTGAGGAAATCGTGCAAAAATGTTTACCTAAGTAAAAGCAAATGCTTTGCGTGAGTTAGAATGTTTCGCATGTGTTAAAAAGACAAAATTTGACGATTTTCATTCACCAAAAAAATTTTGCATTACAACAGGTTATAATGTAGAATGTTATACACACATGAGAAGCATAATAAACTGCAACTGACCAATTTTACAAACGTTTATATAATAAACAATAGCGACACACACTTCACCTCTCGCACACACGGCGCCATTGTGGAAATTACTCAAGATGTCTTTGTCTTGGGATTACCCAGAATGCCCCGCTGCAAAAGCAGTGACGCTATTGACTGATACACTTTTGTGTGACGTCCCAGTTCTGCAACTGCTGGCTCTATTGTCTGACATAACTATCTGTAGTAAGGTACCTAAATGAACTGTGGCCGTAAGTGCCTATCCCGTACATTTCAACACGCACGAGCTGGTATCTATGTTATCTATATACCTAAAGATATTTCCTCTCCATATCTTGCTGCCGGAAATTCCGCTTTGTAGAGATGCTGGCGTCTATGCTTTGCTAAGGAGAGGCTTAAGTCAAAACTGAAAAAATTAATAAAAATACAATATTCGTGCTTTTTGACTTAAAATTGTCGTGGCATATGCCCAATATGATTGTGCATGAATAAAAAACAATGTTCCGCTAAGTTTTGATATCTATAATATTATTATTGGCATTATAAGGTAAGCATAACGTTAATATTCGTGATAGAGATACGAAATTTGGTGTGGTTGTACTCGAACCTATTACAAGCAAACTTATGGTTTCGCTTTTTCTAAAATTCTCATTCTTAGTATGAAATATTGCTCTCTATAGGGCGTTTGCATAGCTCACCCGTGTATACATATGAAACTCGTATAATTTTGCTTTAAAAATCAGACAATTTTTATTTTAGCAAAAAAAAGCAAGTCATAACTTTGTAGCTACTACTAATAGTAGTATCCATGCAAAATTTGAAATGGATTGGGTAAAAAATGAGTTCTCTACAACCCGTTTAAATAGAAATTACTGGTATTGAGATACACGCAGTCAAAGGTTGGAAGGCATCATGCGTGCCCCAAGCAAGACAGGCAGGGACGTTCAAAGCTTCAATAAGGGCAATGTCAATCAATATAATGATTGTTTTACTTTCTCGTGCTTTTTAAAGGGTTTCAAAATGAAAACATGGAAAAAAATTCAATTTTTTGACGGTTTTCACTTGAGCCTCCTCTTGAAGAAGCTCTCCTCGAGAATGATACAATGTACTTATCGCTTATTTCAAAGTGCAACAGAAGTAGTGGCTCACGGACGAGCAGAAAGACCGACACAAGGACAGCATAATTTTTCTTATTTTCTATTGACGAAGTCTCCTCGTCGAAATCATTTAAACTCTGAATGGTAAATATGACGACCAAGAGGCTGTAAATGAAGCCCCCATGCATGATGCATTGACCTATACTTTCAAGCTCGCGTAATAGCTTTTTGAATGCGTTCCTTCAACTCATCGTTCAAATGCGTTGTCTCGTATCAACGGAACAATGTGCAGGTTTTTCAACTTGAAGAAACTTGAAAAAATGCCTAATTCTTGCCCCAGCTAACAGACTTGGCGTCTACCAATTTAGCATACCTTTGGCAGCCTATCACTCGCTAGTCATGAGAACGAGTTTCCTCAACTAAATGTGTGAACGTTTGTTGATCCCTCGATCGTAAACACAGCTTTGAGCTTACAAAAAAGGTGTGTTAAAATGTTAGCCGTTAGTTCAGTTTAGTCAATAAGCGCCGTTAGTTTAGTTTCGGACATCTCTTCAAACTTAGAAAGACTTAGAACTCAAAATTGCTTGCAAATATTTTAAGACCTATTTAAGTGAGAACATCAGAGCTTTCGAATGCGGAGAAGATGAAACTCGTTCTTTTGACTAGGGTGTGTACACAGTCTCTGACAAAACAAATGGACAATTAGCTGAGAAACCACGTTCCAAAAATTGCCGTGTCCACTAGTTTTCAGCACAAGCGACCTGTATAATTGTCTGTTTGTTTGCCTCATTTTTCTCAATGCCATAACACAATAATAATAATAAATCATTTATTTTTCTCATAAGGTACTGTGGCCAACAAGATTAGGACGCAGCGCCTGAGGTTTTCATGATTAAAACTAACTTAAGAATAATACTAAACACTAGCATCAGAGAGTTATACATAATTATGGTCTACTGAGAGTCACTGGCACAATGCCTACAC
>LQNS02277099.1:1660176-1687308 GCA_001587735.2 Parhyale hawaiensis
CTTTGGTTGCAAACTGCGGCACCACAGAAGACACCCAGCAGAGTGACTCCACACACGTGAGGTGATGTGAGCAACGTCACCTGGACTTCTTCCGAAGACTCTCAAGGTAACTCAAGGTAACATATGCACGAACGATTTCGTCACACATTATGTATGCATAGTAAAGCTAAGGGTAAAAATATGAGTTTCATTGGAGGAAATTACTGAGGTGGAGCAAAAGTTTATTATAGCTTTCGCCTTTAGCATATTTTGAAAGAATAAGAATTAGAGAAGAGCTACTTGGGTAACGTAGCTGTGATAAATAAAGTGAATCATTCAACAGTCACAGCATTTTCCCATGATTCATTGCAATTAATTTGGCCTGAACAAATCATGCACGAGTGAATTCTTCTCGTTAGTACTGATGCTGCCTATACTTGACTAAGGCAATGAACAGATAGCAAGTCTTATTTTCAACGATGATTCACGTGACCTGCTTGGCCCACGCACTACACAGAGTGGCAGAGCAGGTTCTGACTAGCTATCCCTATGTCCATCGACTTATATTTTCCACCAAAGCTATCTTTTTTAAAGCTCCTCACAGAGTTCAGAAGTTCCAAGAGATGGCTGCCGGCGCAACATTGCCTTCAGGGCCGGCCATTACTCGTTGGGGAACATGGTTGGATGCTGTGAAATATTATGCTTACAATGTCGAGAATATAAACTCTGTTATCGCATCATTAGGTTCTAAGGAAGCACAAAGCTGGATGCAGAGTACTTAATTAAAAATTAGTGTAACCTTCATTATCAATATATTTGCCATAATTCGCACGAGTAAGGAACTTATAATAAAAGGAATGGGGATAGCAGAAGCTATTGAGCTTGTCACCAAAATAAAAAACGTTCTCAAATCTATTTATGACGAGAAATATCTTTAAAAAATGAATCCAGTGTTCACCAAATATAAGGAGTTTTCCATTATTAAGGATATCAATCTGATTTTGTAAGACAATCCTGTTGAGGAATTCAGAGAAGTAGTTGAGCAAGTCTCTCCATCTGAGATGCAGAATCTTAAGTTTGCACCTCTGGTGTCGTGCGATGCAAAAAGAATATTCTCGCAATATAAAAGCATTCTTGCTGGTAACCGAAGAAATTTCCTATTTGAATACAGTACATTAAAAAGTAAATTATTATTATTCAACTAGAGTACCAACGCTGTCAAAATGATGAGACGACCCGTCTTCATCTCATATGCTTTTGTCATTAATATGCTTCTGAAGGATACGCTACAACAACCGACTCAAATTGTTATAAAAGATAAGTGCTGTCTCTTTCAATTCATGGTTCTAAGAAGCACAAACGTCTCCCACGTTTTAATTAAGTCACATACAGCAAAGCATTACTGAATTTAAATAAATTCTCCGCGGCGTATCCTACCTACCAAATAGGCCTTCAGTACATCAAAAATTTTGTGTTGAAGCGAAAACTGCTCCGTCAAAAGAAGACAGCAAGCTGAAAGAAATAACTATGTCTACTGCCCGTGAAAAATCATCGGCTCGTCTGCCCTTCTTTGATCAGCTACTGAAATTATGTGTCGTAAAATGACAGCAAATATATGTTTCGATGCATGGAGAACGTCATAAAACCAGGTTGCATTGCCGCGCTAAGAGAAGCTGTAATATATTGTTTGGACTTCAAGAAGTGTTTAAAGAAGTACGGGCATTGAGACAAAGGAATAATGATCCCACTTTCGCCATCTTCTACAATCTGGTCATCGATCTCCACGTAAACGCAACCTAATTACAAAATCCGCAACCTGGCCTTTTTTTCGACTATTTATTTAAGAGGGGGACACAAATCTTACAAATATATAAAAAATAAAACACGACGGTGTTTATTATATTGTTTGATGCAACTAAAGACTTTGTTTCACTTTGTAGTTCTATGAAATCCTATTTCTATGTTTTCGTAAGTACGTTAGTTTTCAATATTTACAATATCCAACAAGTTCTAAGTAAAATTGGTCATTCAGCAGAGCATATGCAAGACTTGATGGCATACTGTTTGCATACAAATGCAAGAACTGTGCATACGGCCCGCCACAATCGCATACATCTAACCTGAAGTTGCATATTTTGTGCACGTATATTTTGTGCATATATGCATGTGCATATTTTTTCACAGCCCGATTGACTTTAAAAGTCGGTAAAGTGGAAAATGAATGGTGGATCTTTATATTGGTTACCCTTCTGTACCAAACTTGCCAGTGTGGTAGATGTTTTATGGCTCGATGATGTGTCGGCATTAAAGTTGTTGATGAGATACCGTTGTTTGATCTCTATCTGGTAACTGTAATTATACGAGCGATCGCCGACACCTGTGTTGAAAAGTATAGCCAGGATCTTATGAATCACATAGTGAAGTCTATCATCATATATTCCTTTCCTAGTTTGAAGACGCAAAGTTCCTTGGCAATAAATACAGTTATGAACTTAAATATCCACGGTATTAACTGATATTCCACACGAGTGTAACTTCATTCAAAAAGTTTGTTAGTGCAACTTTGGGTAGTTTCAACAAAGTTAGCTTTTGCTTCATTATTGGATCTCGTTTTTTAGTAGACAAACTCCTATTTCAAACGTTGCGCATATATAATAGAATGAGACACAGGGCAAAAAGTATTTTAGTTTTTGTAATATTCGCCTCATATAATCGCATAGTAAGGCTGTGGGGTCACAACTGTTGCCTTGAAGCTTTCTCATTGCATGTGAAATATATTGTGTCATAAACTGGCAAGTGTATTTCAGACAACCGTCATAACATACCGTTGAATCTTTGGGGCGAAATCGTCACGCTGCAATTTCACTCACGAAGCTCTCGTTGATACTATGCCGGGACCACACTATACAGTCGCGTACATAACTTGATGAGTGAATACATACATAGTAAACGTCAGTAGAGTACAGTTAGCGGCGAAATTTTTCATTCATTCTCTACTTTTCAATATTTTCTTGAATAACTCAAAAAATAATAGTCTACAGACCTAAGAATTTCACAGGGTAAAAAGCATGTAATAGTGAAAATAAAACGCAATTATTACCTTTTTGTCTTTCAGCATTACATCGCTTGACGGAGCTCTGCGTTTCCATTGATATTGTTACTTGATTTAATTTCTGCTCAGTTAAAATAGATTTCAATAACTTAACTAACATTGCGCCGCCCTTACAATGTTACAACGCTTTCCCGCGGGTGCACATTGTTAACGAAGCGTGGAAATCTAAACACGGCGTTCAAAAATTAAATAAGCTTCAGTAACATAATTTTCATAAATTTGCATGGCAAAGCTGCTGAGCACATTCGGTGCTTTGAGAATTTCTGAAACGCTGCAGACTTTCTTCGTATTTCTAATCCTTGCGAAACGAAGGCTCACAACTTGTGAAATTCTCGGTAAAGCAGCCGTAGAGTTTCCGGCGAGGCGCTTTTCGTATTTACTGCAGAGCTCTTAAACTGTACGGCTGTGGTTCGTAAAATGTTGATGCTCTTAGTGGCTTAAGCGGGCCAGGAACCTGACGTATCAAACGCATTGAGCATATTTATTGATAACAAATTACAGTAACAGCTCAATTATTTGAACGACCTATTATTCGAACATACAGTCAGAGATAGCTGTCAATTATGGGCCCCCTTTTAGAAAGGTAAGGATTCTTTACTTAAGAGCATTTGTGTCAAGCAAGTAATTTGGTTAACTGCTATAGCTATTAGCAATGATTTATTTTTAAACTAAAATTGTAAAAATAAATTTTTCGCTTTTTATTTGAATTCGCATTTAGCAGGGCCCTTTATAGGAACGAGCTGAA
Source organism: Parhyale hawaiensis (assembly GCA_001587735.2). Classification (NCBI taxonomy): domain Eukaryota; kingdom Metazoa; phylum Arthropoda; class Malacostraca; order Amphipoda; family Hyalidae; genus Parhyale; species Parhyale hawaiensis. Next base: position 1,664,013 of record LQNS02277099.1, read on the forward strand.
AATATTGAATAAATTCAGCTATGGGACGTCAGAACTAATGCAGTACGTAACATCAGGAGGAGAAATAGGTAACTATCCTAGCTACAGTACAACAACAGATTGGATAGCAGGCAGTAGACGGACCAACAGGCCCATTGCCAGAGAGTAGTCGGGGCTAACGCTCCAGCCCTCTATGAGCTATTGCTCTTATTTCTTCCGTTATGTATATATGCATTTCAATTGGTGTACAGAAATATTTATTACGAATCCAGAACAATTATTGTAACTACTACAGATCTGAACACTCAAAAAAAATAAAAATAAGCGATTTTAACAAATACACCTGACAAGACTCATGGTAAATTACCAGCCAACACTTATGTTTATTTCGATTAGTTTCTTTGTTTACGTTCAAAGTACCTGTGCAATTTAATGAAAGAAATAAAGTCTCAGCTGTAGTCCGCTCAGTATAATGCACAGATTATAATAAGAGGGCCTCAAAGTTGATAATTATATTGAAGCCGACCAGAATTCCCTGCTTACATTCAGAACAATGGAATAGCAAAGTAATGTAATCGGTTTCAATAGAATTTCTTTTAAAAGACGCAAGACTAAAGCCTCGTCTACACGACGATCTTTTCAGCGATCACAAACACAAGAATCGACGATCAAAATCACAAACAAATTCGCCTACTTGTCCCAATGGCATCAAAAACAGAAGCCACGATCAATTCAAGGTCACTATACGCGAATTCAGCATTCCATTACTATTTATCGATATTCCACCCTCACATTATCCGTCAGATATTTATTGTAGTTGTAGATGCTGATTGGCGGGTACAACTTTATATATACTGGCAAAAAGTATAGTTAAAATTCATTCACTGGCATCCCCTCAAATGCAGAAATGCACACGATAGAACAATAATTTATCATTTTTTATTTATAAATTTATTTAATTTCCATATCATTTCACACTGTGTACATCCGTTTATTCCATTAAAACGGAACTCTTGCTCTAAATAAAACTCTAAATAAAATATTCAACCTACGAACAACAGCTGAATTTTTTCCTCTTTCTCTACATCCAAAGTAGCGCTGCATTTTAGGCAAAACGAAGGATTGCTAGCTAGTCTCTCCCACCACCGCTCGACATGGTGTTCCCATAATACGAAGGCTACTTGACTGAAAATACCATTTCAAACAATCGAAACACCATTTCCTTTATTATTTTGCAGTAAGATGACCTGTTCAAGTAAATCAATTTGAACTGAATTACAGTTAAACTTCTCAAGCAAAGAACAAGGCCCACATTCTCCTCTTTGTTTACATCCAAGGTGCCCATGCATTTTAGCCAAGCCAGAGCAGCCAGTCTCTGCCACAGACCGCTGCTCGACTTAGTGTACAGATTATACGAAGGCTTTAAGGTGGTCTGAGTTAATGCAATGAGGTCTTAGCAATTGCCAGCATTAGAGCTTAAGCTGCGAACCTGAGGAGGCAATAGGGTTCAGGGGAGGCTTGTTACGTAGCTGAGTTACGGGACATGAGTGGCTGTAATGAGTCTGGCGATGCGTCAGGCTAGAAGATGAGATGCTTTACGAAGTTGGATTGAGTATGGCAACTGCTCAACTTGGTTCCCTCAGCCACGAACGGATTGATCAGCAAAACTGGGATTACCCTGTGGCCATTTGAACACAGTGAGGAATGAGGCTGGATGCGTAGTTCCCTGTAGAGAACAGAAATAGCTAAAGAAAAGTAAAGCTTATGTTTCCGATGTTTAGAATTCCACGCCATAAAGGTTTCTCTTGTAGTAAAATAACACAACCTGGTTAAAAGATCAGATTAGATAGGCGGCAGTAGACGAACCAATAGGCCCATTCCCAAAGAGACACCGGTACATACGCCCCGGCCCTCATGAGCTATTGCCATAGGTTGCGAAAAGAAGGTACTAGAGAGTGAAAGAAGGAAACGGTGCTTAGTTTTCCTGGATCGGAGTAAATAGTGAAAGACATAACGGTAAACTCTACTTTCCTGTGCATGTAAAGAAGCCGATGGAAATCTTTTTCTGGTAAATCTGAGTCACTAAATATGCGTGATAATGGAAGCTTAAGGCGCTATGCATTGCCACGATGAGACCAAATAAGCTACGCCCAAACAGGCTTGACTTGCCATGCACTTCAGAGACGACCGCTTGTTTCTCCATTTTGGATCACATCGCAATCGTAGCTGTAAGAAGTAGCTCAATAAGGCCTGAGATTGCTGACAACGCAGTTTTGCGGAGCAGGATGAGTATCGGCAATTCATAGTAGAGTCGACTTAGGGTTAACACTTGAAACTTGATCCAATGGGCTAAAACCAGCATTCCGCTTTGACGCTCCGCAGAAGTCAAAGCAATTGGGCTTAGCTTAACTTGGTTTCACTAACCCAATCCATGGCGCTTTGCTCTCGGTTGATATTAGAAATCAAGGAAAGAAAGAACAGATGCTTGCATTTCTGTGGAACTAAGAAAAAATCTGCACCATTTCTTGTCACTGATTCCAGGAACGATAACCCGTTACAAGAGAAAGACTCTCACTTATATATAAGCTAAGTGCTTCACATGTACCACGCATGCAGTAAAGGGTTTGTTTGTCAGATGAAGTTTCGTTTCCAAGTGTTAAGAAGAGTTGTCACTCTCTCTGGCCATGGCTGAGACGCCTCGAACTGCCCAAGGCTCTGCACAAAAAATTGCTTAATGCACAAAGTTAGCGCCGAGGCGCGTCAAACTTGGCACGTGCGCCAAAGTTCAAAGGTTTTTTAAGCCAATCCCTCGACACATTAGACATATATCACAATAAGATCGTCTCAGAGGTATGGGAATAAAGGAAGGAGCTTGAATGAAGACTGACAAGCACAGCAGCGCAGAGGCGAGTTGCAATCTCAACCTAAGGGATACCTGCGTCACTCCAGAATCAATTATGGCTCAGAAGCGTGTTACAATCACAACCTAAAAGGAGGTAATGAGCATTGTGACACGAGTTAAGGTGATGCAAGTAACTGCTCAGAAACATTAATTTCAAATAAAGGGAAGGAAAAATTGTATGAAGAAACAGTGGGTAAGCGCTGTCTCGGTAGAAAGTAACAGGTGGGGCTGTGAAAATATGCTTTAAGAGAAATGCTTTTTATGCTCTAAAAATATGCTTTTTAAGCTCTAAACTATGCGTTTTATGAGTTAAAATAGGCTTTTGATGCTGATTATGCTCAAAAATACATATGCTATATGCCTATCATTTTTTCATATTCCAATGCACATCATGATTTCTCAGAATAAGAAAGTAGTTTCCCTGTTAAGGAGATAATTGTATAAAAATGTTGGAAAACGTTAGGAATATAGTACACCTTATTAACTCTGAAGATACCATGCACTATACAATAAATTGTACCTACTTTACGGTATCCTTAACAAAAATGTACGGTATCCTTAACATATTACCCCATTTATATTCCTGTGTAGAGCATTCGAAACACTGAGTATTAAGGTGTGACTATCTTCTTGATAAATTTCTGAATGATAGTGATGCACTGCTCTTTTTAAATTCTAATGCACCTAATTTCTCAATGACCAATGTACGAGGAAATTAGCGAAAAAATTCTTCTACTGGAGTTGCATAGCTCTTTATACAAACGTTCTACTTTATACCACTCACTTAAAAATTGCGAAATTAGCAGTTAATAACCAAATCATAAAATTCAGAGGGCAATCTTACACTAAGATTACGTTTCTCAACTTTGGGCATGCTGTCATCAAAATTTGAGCTGTAACCACCCGGTCCTCAAACAATGACCCTAATATGACTCGGTATTTTCCAATAATGTAAAAAATCAACTACGTAAAATCTGAAAGAAAAATGCACATATAATCCATTAACTTTATATTTTCAATAATCATCATTAATGATTCAATAATATTATAATATCAGTCATACATATTATAACAGCTGTTTCTGTATAATATTAATCAATATTCATCTGCCTGTGAATTCGGATAACTGCATACGATTTCAGAAACAATATAATATATAATATAATAACAATATAATATTAATATATTATATAACAATATAATATACTCTATTTTATGAGCCTACTTCTTTAGGAAAAGCATATGCTTTATTTTATGAGCATATTTCCTTAGGAAAAACATATGCTTTATTTTATGAGCATATTTCTTTAGGAAAAAGCATATTCTTTATTTTATGAGCATATTTCTTTAGGAAAGAGCATATGCTTTATTTTATGAGCATATTTCCTTAGGAAAAAACATATGCTTTATTTTATGAGCATATTTCTTTAGGGAAAAGAATATGCTTCATTATATGAGCACAAAAACATACGCTCTAACAGTAAGATACGCTCAAGAATATTCTTTTATGCCTAAAGCATATTGCCACAGCCCTAGTAACTAGATATGCACCACGATCGCTTCGGCGCCGAAATTAAGCCTATGAGGCTTGGCTTGTTCGAAACCGCAGAGAGGTACCGTGGTCCCCACTTATCGATTCAAGTCCAAGGCGTCGACTCTTAATCAGTTCAGCCTTCCAAAACGTCTTAGTCTTACTCCAAAAAATGGCGATTTCAGTCAGCTCCTCATAATCGGGCTGCTTCTGCATTTGCAGCTCACTTCAGAGAGACGAGACCAAAGTTTCTGTCTGCATTTCCAGATAAGTCAATTCAAGTGAGTTCAGCCTTGATCGACTTTGACGACTTTATCAAACGTAACCTTACGCTTGCTTACAAACTCTAGAAGTGATATTTTTAGTTACCTGACGGTCTACCTGAGAGCCAGCTTACATTATCCTGTTTTGGAGCCACAAGCTCACGTGCAGTTTACGGCGCAATCTTTTGGGCATTATAGAACAGTTGGAAAACTCTGGAGAAATAATTTAACGTGCTATCAACAACACAGCGCCACAAAGGATTTTTGCAATAATTCGTAATATATCAACGGAATGAGAAAATGAAAGCGTCACTAGAGACAATAATTGTGGGCTAGCGCGTTTAGGTCGCCTGATGACGTCATAGCTGGTCAGCATGCAAACTGGCGGAATCGGCGACTCACATAGAGTAACCTTACGTAATGGTAGTTGGAATCCTGAGCAAGATAAGAGTGTGAATACGTTAACTCTCTAGGCCCCGCATAACAGCGGCTCTTGATCGTGCTTGCGTGCATTCATGATCGTCTCTTGGCAGGGATTCTTCCCCTTTTTTCTCTTTTCTTCAGTCCTCTGTATCCTACTAACATAATGGCAATAGCTCATAGAGGGAAGGGGCGTAAGTTCCGATATCTCTTTGGGAATGGGCCTATTGGTTCGTCCACTGCCACCTATCTAATCTGATCTATTCCTATAATAAATAGCTATAAGATGAAGCAATAAAAAATTTATTTAATGCGAATTTAGAAAGCTAATAAGCTCACCTCTCCAAATGACGGCCATCCATTGAGGCACCCGCCTTAACAATCTTCTTGGAGGCCGTAGAAGCTAAAACGTAAAACAGCATTGGAAGCCACCAGAAATTTTGCTGAGGCCGCCAACCAACCACCTACCGCTGTTCTATAGCAGCTGTTGTACGCAATTTCCAATGGAGAACGAGAATGATTAATACATTAAATTTGAAAAATGAACAGTTTCTTTTTTGATATAGCAAGTCCATTTCATTGAAAATTCTCAGCAGCGAAGGCCATACTAGAAACACCTCGCACGCATTAGCTCTCTGGCTGCTGGTGGCTGTTGATTCCGTTAATAGGTTCAACAGCCCATAAAAATTTTGAATTTTAGATGACTCATAAACTTCGCATGCGTTACTGAAGGGACCCTCAAGACTCCATGCGGCGTTCAAATATGAAAACTTTGGCAGGAAATAAAATTTTTGCAGACGTTTGCTTCCGGAAAAAGATTGAGAATCTTCCAGATTTTAAATGAAAGTGAAAGGCTTGTAAATAACCTTTAGAGATAAGCTACAGACGTCGACAAAAGATTTATTGTGTTTGAAATATATCACTTTAGGAATATCAAATGCCTTAGAGTAAAATATTTTTCGCATCATGTTATCAGAACAAACATTAAATGAACAGAAAAGTAAATCAATGTACTTTTGATCATTCTGTTAGAACTTGTATATGTTCATCCAGGAATGTATTTACTTCCAGCACAGCGTCAGTGAAGTAAGATGATAATGCAGAGAGTTTCAGTGAGTACTTGCAAATCATAGTTTGTTTTCAGACTGCTGGTATTTCAGTAAATTACTGTCCAGCTGTGTAGCGGCTTTCTAAATTTATCTGACAACTTTTCCCATATTTACTACAAAAAAATGGCCCTGCAAAAATAGCGGTATTTTCAAATGTTTGAAAAAGACATTGACAGCAATTTTACTATATTACTTTTACTTCAAAATGTGCCGTAAATTTTGCAGGAAAATGATGGCAGCAATATAAAAAAAACTCGTAGTATGTAGTCTATTACACTTTTCATGTCTATATCCTTTATCTGTCACAATCAAGTTGAGGCTGTTGAACGAAATTCAAATAACAGGAACAGTGGTATGCACATAGTCCTCCCGAACACAAGTTAATTAAGACTGCGTGTGTTCGATGTGTAACAAGAGACGGACAAATAGACCAGTTCTCTGCGAGGAGACAATGCCTTGGCTTCGACCCTCTCTCAATTACTGCCATCGTGAAAGTCGATTAAGTTAGTAAAATAATGGAAAAGCACAGCAAATGGGGAGAGTTTGAGTTGCGCATGACAATAATTTTCCCAGTCTGTGAATGTATGTAGAGGTGGGATTTGGAGGAATAAATGTTACGTCCAGCAACTGATGTCATTTCTTTTGCTAAAGCCATTCTTGTATGTAAAGGCGATGGATGAGTTTACGTTTCCAGCTACTGGCACCGTTCCTTTTGCTCAAGCTATTCTTGTATGCAGAAGAGATGGACAACCAGGAGAAATTTACGTTTCGTCGAGCTATTGATACCGTTCCTTTGCTAAAGCCATTCTTGTGGGTAGAGGCGATGAAGGAGTTTACGTTTCTTCCAGCTATTGGTACCGTTCCTCTTACTAAAGCCATGCTTGCATGTAGAGGCGACCCTCCAGGTCAGATAGCATATAGAGTTCCCGCTATTGACAACCAGCACATTCCGCTAATCTGAACCTCGGAAATCGTCGTTGTTTCCATTAAACAGAGATTCTCGGAACTGCATAATGCATGAGCCTCGGCGGCCATCGCGCAGGGGGAGCTGCTTTTGTTGCTGTTGCTGTGCCAGTGCACTTGAAAAACTGGGGGTTAGGTTTGACCTCAACTGAGACAGTTACTTCAACTTCTGAGAACGATAATATCAGTGTTTGTATTGTCAACTTAAAGCAAGGAACATAGCAGGGACTGGCGCTAGAACTTCTGGGAACGGCTGCATTAGCATATTGCAGGCAAAAAACATTAATGAAAAAGGAAACTGAGCTTAACCTGAACTGGCACATGCAGAGAGTCATTGGAATTTCAGAGGAAGACTACATTAATAATCAAAGAAAATACATCAAGTTATCTGAAGTGACGCCGGACGTCCTCAGAAATGTTTGGAAAGACTTCATAAATTTATTACCAACAATACTTGTAGGCATAGAATACAGCTGACGAAATAGACTCACACGGAGAGTCATCAAAACTTCTTGGGATAACTTCATCCATGTTTTGTTTACGATATTTTCTTAACAAACTCTAATTTTCATACATTATCGCCTAACATAACGGTTTTATGCCTATACTGAAGACAATGTCAGGTTGGTTACTATTCAAAACCCAATTAATGCAGGGTAGCTATGCTTTTTCTAAATCAATTGCACCAGTCACAGTAGCAATCTATTTTATCTTTATCATCCGTCAGTGAATGTCAAGTAATTATAAATCTTCTGGCTCACTGTGCATTTATGAAAATATTTTATAGATAAATCTCTTTGTCATGATACTATTTAACAATGCATTCTACTTGAAAAATTACTTAGCATTCCAATGAACACTGAGACATAAACATTAAAAGAAGGTATAGCTATTTCGATAATATTTCGTTATGATTTTGTCGAGTATAAATGCACATCATGTAAATTATATACATGCATCTCCAACACCAAAGTTGTCCATCTATTTTTCCGCTGCTTATTTAGTCTTGATGACATGACACTCCGCCACCTAATAATTCTAAGTTTCATCGCCTCAGACATAATATATTATAGCAGCGGTGAGCTGACCCCACCACCAACGTAATTTTCTGAGTATAAATATGAAGGAGAGTCCATTAATATAACTGACACCGCCGGACATTAGGGCAGTTCTCCTCTGTCTCTGGCGAGTGCATTATGGTGTAGCTGTGGAGCTATTGAGGTGGGTAGACTGCATGGAGGAGGGAGGTGTGGTGACTTGCGGCCGTCCGTTCAACTGAGTTGCCTGTCAAGTGGACTCTCTTGTTAATAAGTTCTCAGTCAGATTTGCGTATTTCATTGACTTCTCATTTCTCTCTGTCAAAAGGACCTATGTTCTCAGTTGAATGTGCGCTGTCATTGTCATTTGCTTCTCTGTTGCTTCTGTCACGAGGACTTCTTGTTAGTAAGTTCTTTGTTGGATGTGAGTATTTCACTGTCATTTGCGTCTGCGTTGCCGCTGTCGAAAGGATTAGCTTGTGAGTATGTTCTCAGTCGAATGTGCGCATTTGTCAGTAACTCATGTAGTTTTAATGTGATAGCTGTCACTGCCACATAGGGCCTGTATGACTGTCACCTACCCAATTTAGTACTTGGTTCACATTATGTTGCAACAATCTGGCAGCCCCATCGGCCCATCAAGCTGCTACATGGCAATTTTTGCTGTTACATTTGCGCCTCTATGGTTAAGGCACGTTAAAACAAGCAAATAACGAAGTAGTTAGTGGTCAAATTAAAAATATATATATGTATATATATATGTGTGGGACTATAGGCCACACGACACTTGATTATCCACTCCACTGATGACAAATCTATATCAACTTCATATTAACTTTTCGTTGAACGTCACGACCTGAAATAATAACAAACTGTTCTTGGAGACGTAAGGCATGTAATCAGTGGACAGAAGCAAGCATACGCGAGTACTGGCCTCTGCGAAACTGCGAAATTAATTTTAGAAATTTTTTGGTCATTCTGGTGATTTAAGATGCAATCATCGTCTTCCACATTTAGTACCTAGCTACGAATTTGTGTTTCTTGTTGTCAAACACATATCTTGCATCACCGAGAACAGTTTAATTTCGGTTTGAGGTTGCTCTGTTGACCGGAAAAGATGTTTTCGAAGTTTTTAATCAATTCGCCATCCGCCTCATTTGCAAATTTGAGTGGGCAGTCTAGTATTAGGCAGAGGCGACACAGTCACTTGGGGCCGAAGTCGTGTACGTCGGCCCATCCAGTCTTGTTGACAGCGGACTACTGAGCTTCCATAGTCAAGTTCGTGCCCTAGTGTATTGCGTCATATTTAATGTGCATTAGTGCTTCTGAATTCTGAAAAGCCACTGCCATGTGGATTTTCTTGCCCGTTAGAACAGGAATTTCGAGTTGAAGGTCATACTCGTGTTAAGCATATTTTTAATAGGTTCAAATTTTTTTGTTCCAAGCATCTGATATTACGGACTCTTGATTCACGAGGTTGTACATCGATCACCTGGAGGTACAAATTGTGGATCGAATTCAAGGACTGTATAAAATGAGTATAGTCTCTATCGCGGAGTTCCTGTGTTCAGATGTGCACTTGCGCTTTTTACCTTTGAGTATTCAGTTTCCTATGCCAACTAGACTTTCTTGGCTATCAATACTTAGTTGTGTGTAAGTGATTTTTGACACTGAGTACACAATTTTCAATGCCAATTAGACTTTCTGGGCAGTATATCCTTATTTGTGTTCTTGTGGTTTTTTTACTTTGAGTACTCAGTTTTTAATGCCAAGTAGACTTTCTTTTCAGTAAGGACTCAGCTTTGTGACAGTGATTTTGTACATGAATACTCACCTGCCAATGAAGAGTAGATTTTCTTGTCAGTAAGAACTTTACTATAAAGGAAAGCCAATAAGTCACAAAAGCCTGGTAAATATATCTAATAAGTCAGAAAAGCCTTATAAATATATACTAATATGTTTCATTTCACTTTTATAATTTTACTTGGTGATAAAGCTTTGAAGTAAAAAGTTGTTAACGTTATGTCCTAGATACTGTACAAAATTTCCTCCTCCTACACGGAAATATGGTGCAGTTGTTACAAATTGATATCTTATTAATTATTGAAGGCTCTATAGCATGTAAATAACTTTTTGTCGCTGAGGATTGCGTTGCAACTGTCAAGTGGATTATCCTGTACGTTAATTACCAGTTTGCTGCATATATGAGTGCTTTTTGCATTTAAGCATTTGGTTGTAAACCTAAACGGCTTTAGAATATTATCAAATCGCATCTGTCAAATAGACATGCTTCTAAGTCCATTGTTTACTTATGTCATTTGGGGCTCTATATTGTATTTGGAGCATTAGGTATTGAGTTATAATTTTTTTCAGTTGAACTTTATGGTAGTCATCTGTTGAATTCTATATTTGTATTTATTGTCATTCAATAGATAGTGAATTTCTTGCTACAAACAACTTGGTTGCTAATAATTATGTACTTGTCTCTTTGAGTACCAAATTATCTACTATAGAGTCGAGTAGAATCCTTGCCCTTAACATCAAAGTTGTGTCTATACACGTATGTACTTTTACTCATTGAGTATCGGAGACACACTATCAAGTGGACTTTCTAATCATGAACTTTTGAGTTATGATATATGTGGGCGGGTTTGCCATAAAGTACCGAGTGACCAGTTACAGTATGTACGGGTGTAAAATATGTGCGCATAACGAAATAACTTTACCATTACCATTGCTTTCTGCCGTATGTGCCAATTTAAATTGTTTTCTAACATTTTACTGCATTTCGCAGCAACGAAATTTCGCAGAGCGCTCGTGATCCCAGCCTAAGCTCTGCTGTAATTTTTAACAGGGATTTCGTCTACTAGTTTAGATATTAAAATCACATTGCAATGAATGATCTTCCATGTTCATTTTTATCAGAATGTTAATCCGTGCGCTACTTTCAGAGCTGGGCACCTGCAGCCTTATTATAATAGTGAAAAAACGCTGCAGGTCATCGGCCTTTTTACTTTTCCCACCGGCCCGCAAGTGGCCGCAAGCTCCCACCTCTGGGAATACTTTTATCCCATTTTCTACAGCAGTAGTTGCCAACTCTTTTTAATCATGGCACCCCCTAGAACACTTTCAGTATGTTCTCGCACACCCTATAAAAATAATAACTCGTGGTGTGCAGATAGAGAACGAAATTAACACCAAATTTGTGAACAAATTTATGTTTCCAACTTTATTTAGCCGTGATCCGCACCTCCATAAATGTCGTCCCACTCCCTCAGGGGGATGCGAAAACCCCCGTTTGGGAACCCCTGTTCTACATAATAAGATCAAAACAACTGCAGCCTTTCTTGAAATTCGTTCGCCAAGTTTGCTGCTCTGACACAAACTTTCACGCTCCTGTCAAGCTGCGGGAATGCAACAAAGGCACAGCAAGAAACTACTGCCGCAACTACAAGGTAAGCCAGACTAAAGTTCGGTGGCGTGTTTGGAGCGACATGAACAGACTGAAATACTGGGATTTTTTTATGCAAAGTTACTGAATAAAAGCGTAAGCCAGGCACAACTAAACTTGGAAATTTCTAGCCGTGGTAAAACTGTAGCATAATAATAATTGCAATATTAATGCTAATAGCTTTTCTTCAATTTCTGCTTCGATGACACGTATGCTTCTGCTTGCGTAATCTATAGGAGGCTGCAACTTTGCTCAGGAACTAAATTAAAACTTTAATGAGAAGCCTACGGGCCTGTTGTAGTTCGAATTGCTTCATTTCTATTTGTGCTGCGTCTCCTTTAGGGAAAATTCTACTACCAACGAACATATTAGAAACAATATGTGTCTCCATTAAAAATGATGACGATTTTTTTTTTAGTGAAACCCCTTCAGGGTCCTTGATTGTGGTACCGATTTTGCTGCAAGGATGCAATGTACCAAGCAACTTAATCTTCCATTTAATAATGAAGAGAGATAAGCGTGGCCAATCATATTTCCAGGATCAAAAAAAGTACCATGCCCGTCCTGTAGAAAAATGGTGTATGAAATTTGAATCGGGTCTACAGTAAAAATCAGAATCAGAAATGTCTATTATATACAGTCTGACCCACCCCCTCATATGGCGGTAAGGAAAAATTGAAAGCAGAGCCTCTGTTCAGCGCGAAATCTTCTCGGTTACAAAGAAGTTGAAGTACAAAAAATAAACAGAGCGAATATGGATAAAGAACAACAGTAGTGGCCACAGACGGGTGCTCACTGACGGGCATTTCTTCAGTATTTTTGCTTGAAAATTAGCGATAGTGATGACGTCACAGCTGACTGCTTGTTTACATCATAATTATATTCGTAGCCATGATACCAGTGCTACGATACAGAGATATCTTGAGCCGAACTAAATTTCATTGATATTTGAATTTGTTGAGACTATTGTTCTTCGTAGTAATAACGCTGCTGGCTCAGTGAGATAAGAGACAACGATGACGTCATTCCATGTCTTTAGGAAGATATAAAGTGCGCTTCGGAGTTGTGAGTCTGTATCTTCCCCAAGGAGCTTTAATAGAGAGGAGGAAGCCCTGCCGCCCTAAGTTAGACCAGCTAATAGCGTTCCAACTTTTCCTGTGTGGCTGTGACGTGATGTATTATTATTATTAAATTACACTAGACTTGCGACGTGGCAATGGAGAAACTCCATGAGTTTAAGAAACCCCCACACAACCAGCCCAGCGAGCGATGAAAAAAGAAAGAGAAAATCCCACATCACAGAATAGCTCTGTGTACAGATCATTTAAAGCTGCCAATACCCGCACCAGCGGAGACAAAGCCATCAAGACTGTTTCATATATCCACACATGATGGAAAGAACGACCGAGAATACTGGTCCTATACGGCATCATACCGGTTACAAGGCAAACTCATGAAGAGCACCAATACGCCGAGTATACCTCACCCGAACCAATTGTTTAGTATTATTGTATGAATACCTTCCTACGGGTAACAATCAGATTATGCCGAGAAAGTGAGTGCCTCTGGCATCCAGCGACTGTAACGGACGAATGAACGCACATTAATTTCATTGGTGGGAGTGATGCGGGAGAAATAAACTAATGTACTAATATACGATTGGTGCACACGGCGACTGGCAGCAGCCACTCCGGAAACTTGAGCTTCACGGATGAGGCTCCTGGCTCCCTCCTTTCTGTTGAACCTTCTTGGTCTTCCCCTGTCTGTGATAACAGCGACTCAAGTTTTAGACAATTTGAGGTAGAAAAGAGAATAAATCTAAACCTACGAAGTATTAGCAGTATAGAAAATAATTTCATGCGTAGCCCAGCACTATGGGCGAAGAGTAAATGTAAAGATCTAAGTAATAATTATGGCGAGCTAGACTTAAGGGATAAAATTTGCTCTCTAAAAAATACAAATTGTTTGTCTGTTTCAATGTGTGTCTTTGTAGGAAAGGGAGGAGGAAATTACGCACAAAGAAAATTGTACTGGGTGTCTCAAAAAAACGTTACATTTTCAATTAGCTGCCGTGTTTCGGTACATACGATACATTCCCAACCCATATAGGATGTATTCTTTTGTTTGGTGCGTATTGAAACAGCAGCCAATTGAAAATGTTACATTTTTTGAGACACCCAGTAGCGCTAGCGTCGTTCACGACACCATGTGTGTGTGTTTGTGTACGCAGATCGTGTGCGTGTGAGCGGCGTTCAAGTTGGCGCGCCGCGCTGCTCACTGTATCGCTGATTAAGTTAGGTTAGGTTAGAAAGGTTAGGTTGGGTTAAGTTGGGTTAGGTTAGGTTAGGTAAGATTAGGTTAGGTTAGAAAGTTAGGTAAGGAGGTTAGGTAAGGTTAGGTAAGGGTAGGTTAGGTTAGGCTAGGTTAGGTAGCGTTTATTTTAATGGTGGCGCGCGCAAGAAAGCTTACGTGAACGTAAAGATGTCATGAACGACGGCAGTGTCACCCGGTATATACAATACGGCCGTTACATGATAGAATAAAATACATACTTGAATGAAACACCCTTTTCATCTCCATTATTTAGTCTTCTTCTAAAGAATATCCCAAACAAAGACAAAAACTCTATCGGTATACTTGAATATACATAGGCTAGTGGCATCTTCTGTAACACTGCCACTATCTTTTCCCTCTTTTTAATCATTAACTGCTCTGGACGTTATGTCAAGGCTCAAATTTCCTCAATCTTAATTTCATCTACAACTAACAAGGAAAAATATAATCTCATAAAGATAAAAAAAGCAGGGAGACACACGTCGCGTACTATTTTCTTTCGCGCATATTGGACCGTTTCCGCCCGAAACCCACTATCTTTAGGGAATATTTAACGGCCCAAGAGCCTACTGCATAAACTTTAAATTATCGCACGCCGCACTAAAGCAACGACCGCAACTCATGGCCAGCCGCGGCCTCTCTCAATTCAGGGTAAATTGGCGCGGTCTTCAGGGAGAGATTCTGTTACTGCACCGCCACCTCGGGTAGGATTTTCTTCCACGAGTTCAAGCCCCGCACATCTCAGAGGGATCGTTTGACTTAGAGATTGCGATCGCCACTGAAGCTGCTGCATTTGGTTCTTCACGTGTCGACTTATGGGGAAAAGGCTATTGATTTATGAAGTCCGTGGGTGTGAATGGCTAAAAAAGTTTTGATGGAGGTAAGCAGAGCTATATTTCCTGGGTGCTAAAATGCCCTAGGCTTTGATTAAAAGAAAATCAAACCTCCTTGACCTCCTTGGGGATACGGTCTAGTTGACTTTGCCTTCTACCACCGACGAAACCCAGATCATGCGACACACTATTGCTCTCAGGCGCCATGTCTCCCTCAAAAACTAGCATTGTATCACTTGTTGTGTCGATGGGGCCCCGGCCTAAATATGGCAATGTGTACGAGCATTAACCATGATAAAAGCAGTTCACTTTAAATTCATCAACGATGAATTAATACCGGTAAGAATATCGTCTTTTAAAATAATAGTAAATGAGCGTATCATCATCTACGTGCATTTACAAGGCGATATACTTACCAAGCGATACATTTACAGCAATGAGTGCATTCGGTGATGAATTTATTGCCATAAATATGGCGTTGATGAATTTATTGGTGATGAATTTGTAAATTTCCGATTACTACATAACCTTTTCTTTTTCTGTTTATAAAATCATAATGTACTGCTTTAGTTATAGTATACGTACAGAGTCGTATTGAACGAGCCATTGAAATATTAACTGGTTTGATAAGTTTATTATAAAGGCACTCATGACATGACAAAGAAAGCATGAAATATATAGTTCTATTAGAGAATATAGCACATTGTATCTATCAGAAAAGAGTAAACTCTACGAACAGCTTTGAACAGATAACGTAGTACATGTAACTCTCGACTTTTACGAAAGATGGGGACCGGATACAATCGTAATACTCGAGATGCAAACGTAAAAGTCGAGATGAGGTCACATATAGTGTTGCCGAATGAAATCTGGGTTTTCCTGCGAGATTCTCGAAGAAAACATGTCTAAAAATGCTAACTCATTTTATGCAGCGGTAAATTATAAAACAGTAATATCGCACAAGAAAACTTACGTTTTAATTGACATTATAATGAATTTTATCATTGCGCAAGGACTTATAAAGCATATTTAAATCTGTAGAGTTGTTTAAGAGTATAATAAATTCAAGGTTTTATTCGATGATAACAATTATCCAGAACTTCTTAAAATTTTTGCAGCGCTAATTTTCTCCTTACTATTTTGTGAGCACAGGACAAAACACTAATAGAATCATTTGGTTAGTTTCAGTGTTTACTTTCATTAAAGTTCTGAGTGATAGTTTGTTTTACATCTAGACCTCGATCAAATTACTGGCAAACCATAATTTTTTGAAATAGGTAGGTCTACTACCTGTAAAATTCTTCACAGCGTCTGTGTTAGCGCTTTTGTGATAAAAAAAAACTACCAGGGTAATAAATTGAGCCACTTAATTTCTTAATTTGGGTAATATTGCTTTTCTAGAGAGATGCGATAAATCAGAATATTTGGCACTGAAACAAAGTTGAAGTATTTGAAAACGCTGATGGCTTTTCACTTTAACGCTGACATTGTAAATAATTTATTACTTGTGTAATTCTTATTGTTCAATTTTCTGGAATATTGGTACAGTTTTACCTATTTACACAGCTTCCTACAGTTTCCTCAACTTTGTATCTCAACTGTCGTTCTTGGTTGAGAAACTTTGCAGTGGTAGCTTTATTGTACATTCAGGAGGAAGCATCCTTTTACTACATAAACACAATACACTGAATAGGTATGTTAACGCTCCATTATTTAACATGATCACACCCATGGCTACATTAGACAGGTTCTGTTCAAGCTTCTAACGGACGAGTGTCATAGGATTTGTGATTTTTGGTACGAAATGGGATAAATTGGCTTAGAATTTCTGCATTATTGCCCTAACTACTAGGAAATATTAAAATGTAAAAAACAGCTAAATATTCTGTTTAAATACTGTTTTTCCTGCAAGATGCTAAAACCAAATTTATATTGCTAAATCACCGAAAACAAATAATAAACCCTATTTACTGCTCATATGGATGCGGTTTCCAACAAGGTGGGGTACAGCACCCGAGGCTTTCTTACTTAAATGCTAACATGAGAATAATACTAAACAATAACCTAAGAGAGAATTAGTATCTGGTCTGTTGAGAGTTACTGGTACCATGCCTACATGTTATTAATGAGACGATACTGACACTATTTTCCGTTGAGGGAATAATACTATATTTAGCATTAAAAATGTTAAGTTGGTAACAGTGGGTCACAATAATAACAAAGGG
Organism: Parhyale hawaiensis; assembly: GCA_001587735.2. Classification (NCBI taxonomy): domain Eukaryota; kingdom Metazoa; phylum Arthropoda; class Malacostraca; order Amphipoda; family Hyalidae; genus Parhyale; species Parhyale hawaiensis. The sequence goes on from LQNS02277099.1 coordinate 1,681,060, forward strand.
AAGTATATTTCAAGCATACACAAAGTTTAGTTAGCCGGAAGAAATTTTTCGTTATTGTACAAGAGTATCAAGGAAATATATACGAAAGCAATTGATAGCATGCCTATCAATTACTCAGGAAGTTGGTGTTATACATTATACAATGCTAAGTAATACATTACTCATCGAAAACATTTAAAATACTGGACAAATAACAATATTCGAGAGTAGGGAACGCGTTTCGTAACATTTGAGATAGATCCGCAAAATGACGTGCATTAAAGCAGAAGGCGTAAGAGTCGAGACACGTAAGTGTCGAGAGTTATATGTAGTAATTGCTAATTCTAAATACCTGACATTATTGGTCATGATATGAGGGTTTGAATTTGCTTAACTGCTGAGCTGCAAACCTACAGACGACTTTACATATCCTGTAAAAATTGGAATCCTCGTGGATGCAAAGTCCCACGGCACAGCCTCCACCGCAAGCGTCTACAAACTGTAATTTTGTAATTGAGCAAAAAATAACCAGCCTCAACAACAGCCGAACAGGCCCTGGGTGGACAGGCCTTGAAAAGCATATATAGTAGACACGAAGCTGTTACCAGTACAGCAACCGCTTTCGATTTGCTATAGCAAACAATGCACATAACCTGTTCTTTGACGGCAATGATCCGGGCCCATTTCAACTCAAAACACCGCACTTACAGCCAATAATATACGCCAGCAAATGTACATGCACATTCCCAGTAGCTGGGGGAGTAATCTCATCTTTTCGCTATGAGAAATAGCTTGCTTGCAGTTAGAAAAAATAGAATATGTTCCAATACTATAAAAATGTAACCTACTGTAATGTATTGAGACAATGATGCTACTTTGCGTTCCTGAAAAAGAGGAAAGAATGCGTACAAACCCATAAATATTGCGATACCTGATGTGATGACATGCGAATGACTGATGTGATAAGCATGGAAATTGTTAGTACCATGGGATACTGTATTTGTGAAATTAAACATTCGACTTTTCCAAGAATAACTTTTACGGCGGGAACAAGCAAACTGAAAAATCTACCAACACTCAAGTTTTCAGCGCAGCGGTCATTTCGCCTTGACTACAACTGACGGCGTTTGAGCATCAAGCTAAAACTCTACGACATGGTAATTTTGAACGAACTCAAAAGTAAGAGGTAGCTAATCTCAGAGCTTGAACATGGTCGCTTGCCGAAGTCTACAAACTGCAACTAACGGCGCATATTCACCTCCGCCGATATGGTCGTGTTTTTGTCTACAGTAGTTTGTCCGTGTGACTGTAACCAAGATAACTCAAAAAGTTATGAAAAGGTCTTCGCGAAATTTACAGGGATTGTTCGGCATGTCAGGAGGAACAGATGATTAACTTTTGGTGAAGATCCGTTCAACTAATTGTTTGTGTACCTCTTCTTTCTTGGTAACTTAACTGAAAAGGTTACCGACAGATCGTCATGTAATTTGTGCGAAGTGTTCAAAATATTGGAAGGCAAAAACGACCAAATTTTGGTGACAATTGGTCGTTCCATTTGAGTGTTTGACAAGATATATTTGTCTTAGAATTTATTAGAATATAATTCACAAAGCTACAGATGGATCTTCAAGAAAATTACCGAAGCAGTTATTAACGCCAAGAGGCACAAATGACCAAATTTTAGTGATGAAAAAGCAGAAATCTTGGTGTCGGGACCAACTTGATCTTTTGTTAACATTACCTTGCTTAGCTGAGGTATTCGCTCTCTGAGTGCTCAAGTTTAGGTATTCTTTTTTTTTTTTTTGCTATGTACAGACCGACGCCTCGTTGGTGACAGCGTAATCCTGTGTGGAATTGTGTGGCGGTGCAACTTTTGCGTTAGTGTGCACCGGCCCTCAGTATTGGAAACGACTTTAGGGGAAGAGTTCTAGATACCTAAAATACGTACATAAGAAGACATTTCATCAAAGCCTGGCGATAAGGCGTTGATGGGACCAACAACTGTGAAATATAATATACATTGTATACACTCAGCTTTGTTTACGTAGCAATGGCCCAGAGATATGTCGCTCCTTTGAGCAATGGCGAAAGTTGCTTGGCATGAGAAGCAAGTGCAGACAGAAATGCATGGCAGAAACTCGTTAGGAAGTCAATATCACCAGCAGCTCTTTGTGTGTAAAAGCCTCGCTATGAAGGTTGCCCCTGTGGCCGACTTGGCGGTATTCCCGCTAGAGTCCCTGGAAGACTTAGTGCCTCCGGCTGCTAGATAGTTTTATTCCCGCTAGCGTGGCTGCATGACTCTTAGATATATGTTAGTTAGGGGCTTGAGTTGCCTGCTAGTCAAAATAAGCCTTTCAAGTGAGAGATTTTTGACATAATGATTCGAAGCACACGAATTTGAATTGGTTTGAGGAATTCACCGATATCGGATGGTCTAAATACTGAAGGCGACTTACCGGGTTGGTGGTGCTCGATACTTTCACTGACTTAAGTACCATCGTGATATTAGATAATCTACATTATATAGAGATATTGCAGCTATTATAAGCACCTTGGTGATGCTAGATAACTGAACTGGCTTGCGAAGTTTAAAATTAACGTAATCTCGACCGAGTAGGCGGCATGCCGGCTTGGTGACGCTTGATAGCCATTTCCATTGGTGTTTTAAGGTCGTACAGGCCTGTTGATACTAAGTACTGCCACTGGTTGAAGCGGTTCATTGGCAGTACTAGATATACCACTGGTGTGGCGGCTGAGTCGTGATGCTGTGTAGATGGTACTCAATTTTTCCACTAGTAAGGCTGCTCACTTGCGAGGTGCGCCGAGATGCTGCAAAATTTCCCCGACTCGACTTCGTGGCACATTCGATTGAGCGCCAAAATTGAGCCTTCGAGGCTTAACTTGTCCGAAAATTCAGACTGAAGCTTTGGCTTTGTCGCTTTGAATCTTGTTGTAAGTGTTAGCAGCAAGGCGATTTCGTTGAGCCTGCTGAAAACCCGATTTTGCGGAGGAAGATTGAGTGTCTAGAAGGCTCAAGGGTAACCGATTGATGGTCAATGTCCGAAATTTAATACAACGAGTCGAAGCCAACGCACCTGCCTGAAGTTTCAAAAAAGTCAAGCCTCGAAGGCTTAATTTTGGTGCCCAGTCGATGCCTTACTTTATTACTCTGATACTGCAATAAATATACTCATTAGTTTAGGATGTTTGCTGGTGTACTACCTTATTCGTGTACAATATAATATTCTCTTTAGAGGCAGCCGTTTCAACCCTGAATTCCTCCTCCACTGCTGGTTAGCTTATGAAAAAAAAGGACTCGAAGGTGAAATTTTGTAAGTGGGCGGCTTTTCCGCTATTTGCCTTGCCAAGAAATTTTCTCTAGCCAAGATATAGTTTGACAACTTAGCAAACTTATCCTTAGTTGGTTTGTTCATAATTTTTCCTCCGGAGAGATCGTTTCACATGACAGGATATCTATTGGTGCTTGACTTGCTAATAAAGATTAGAGCCTTAGATTTAAAGTTGAGGAAATGTTTTATCATTTAACTTCTAAATAAAAGTTTCCCCGCAGATATAGTCATTTAACTTGCTGTTTGAAAGATCTGCCTAGACGAGGGAAGTTCATTACCAAGCAAGAATTTCCATATTTACGCTCTTTATAAAATGAGGAGTATCCAAGAAAGTTCGTTAGGTTTACAGCGAATTTTTAACAGACAAACGTAAGAACTTTCTTGGTTACCTGATAATTGCGCAGGAAACTTTATTGCAGTTAAAAGCCCTTCTTATATCATTAAGTGATCAACATGTCTCTCTCGCACGCTGGCAGGTGCAATAAGTGAATTTAACTTTAAGGAATTAAAGTTGTTGCCTCGTCAAGGAAAGTAGCCGAGAACTTCAGTAATTCCTTCCGTTAACTTTTCTAGACGCAAAAGTTTTCCTTGATCAGAGGGACAAATCCTTGCATTTTAATAGCGCAGTCGCTATGCGCCAAACCTCAAATTGATATAAGTATTCTGATTACACGATTGTAAGGGCACGATTGCTATACGCTACGTTTAAAGTTAATGTTTTCATTACGTTTATTACTATTTTTAATAGCACAGCTACGACCAACAGCACCTGAATTTAATTCCAGCATTTCTCATTTTATTTTTTTATGGCGCAGTTCCTATATGCCACACCAAAATTATATTAACTGTTTAACTATACAATGGGCATAATTTAAAGGCGAGTAAATATGGTCATTTGTTAACGATAGTGTTTGTGAATTACAGTTGGGTTAATTCTTGGGTGGCGCGGTAAGACTGTACTTTACATTACCAAATAAACATTATCACATTATTCTATGATCAGCAAGGCTAAAAGGTACCAAGCTTCCAAGAACGCAGCTTGATCTTCACTTTATTATTTTGGAACAGACTAGCTTTAAAACTGGATGCCTAATTGCATCAGTTAATTCAGCAGCCCCCGCAATAACTACATCTCTACTTTCGCAGTATTTATGATATTATTCGAATTAGCATTAGCCTTTCAATTATAATTAGGATTTAGTTGAGCTAAGCGCCTAACGTTTTATTGGAGCTGGCCAGCTGCTTTCGAGCTGCACGTACCTGTGCCCATTTCCGTTGCCATGCGATACGTTTAACATTAGCATTATAATTACGGTAAGATATTAGAATCATAATTACGATACTGTATTAGCATCAAAATTACGGTACGAGTTTAAATTTAGGTACAGCAAAGAAACGGTAAGTTTGCTAAGCCTGGCGCTGGAGAGCTTTAGCTGTGCCTTGCGCTGCGTAGTTCGTATATGAGCCCGTAAAAGTTTTGGATCTGAGCTTGTTATCTTATGTTGCACTGCAGCAATTAACGCTAGGCAGGTTTTACTTAATGAAGTCAGTAGCCAGGCACGTTTGCGTAATAAATTGCACGTAGGTCAATCATAATAAATAACTGATTTGCATTTTGCTCTATTTCAATCTTGATACATATTAAATTGCATTAGCTTCTTCTAGAAAAATTACAGTAACATTAGTCAACCTACGCTTGAGTTTACGTCAGCCGGTTTTCTACATACAATGGATAGTTTCTTAAATATTTTGTAAAGTATTGCATTCATATTAATTACTTGCAATCCATTGTATCATTCCTAGTGACCTTTTTATTATCTAAAAAAAAAACACCTTGGTCAGCTGTCGACGGCAGGAAACTGGAACTAGAGCACTCTGAGAGCGCATACCTCCGCTGAGCAAGGCAACGGTAAAGTAGAAATTAAATTGGTTCTAAAACTATGATTCCCTATGTATCAAGACAAGATCTAATCATTTGTGCCTTTGGACAGTAATAATAGCTTGAAAATCGTTCGTAACTTCTCGAGTTATGCTGCTAACAAACATTCTGAAAAATATTCAATCATGCAAACAAACTCACCAACCGATCATCACCAACACTTAATCATTTATGTCGTACAACATTACTAACACTTCTTGTAAAATTAATAAAGATCCTTTCATAACTTTTTGACTTAATTTGCTAACAAGCATAAAATTAAACATAAAGACAAACAAACGAATAGACAGATCGTTACAAGAATTTGATAGTTTACTCTTCCTAATATACGTGACAACTCATGCAAATTTTATAAAACTCTGACCAGAACTTTTTAAGAAATGGCATTGAGAAAAAAGAGGCAGGCAAACAAAAAACGGATGGACGGATCTTCACCAAAAGTTAAACATCTGTTCCTCCTAATATACCTAACAATCCCTGTGAATTTCGTGAAGATCCATCCATAAATTTTTTAGTTATCTTGGTGAGAGATAGACAGACAAACAGAAATCTAGACAAACGGACAAACAAACGAACAGACTCGACGAAAACATAACCTCCTCGGTGGAAGTAATTATTTGTAATAATTACTGGAGCAGCACATCGGCAGTTTTTGCTCTTAAAAATTTGTAGCTAAGTCGCCCTAATTTGTTAATTCATCTTGTACATTACCATATTATAAGTCACATAAATAACGGTACATATTTAAGATGGGTTTACTAATAGGAAAAAATCCATCAGCTAAATTATCAGTTTTACTGTGGATGGATATGCCATTTATACTTGTTTTTCTCACTAAATACCAAAAACTCCACACAGATTAGATTAGATAGGCGGCAGTAGACGAACCAAAAGGCCCATTCCCAAAGAGACACCGGAACTTACACCCCGGCCCTCTATGAGCTATTGCCATTATGTTAGTAGGATGTAGAGGAATGGAGA
>LQNS02277099.1:1689763-1711905 GCA_001587735.2 Parhyale hawaiensis
GCAGCTTGAGATGACTGGCATTAGTGGTGAATTCATTGCCAGTTTTGAGCGTAAATTCAATCATGTTGTGGTCACCTAGCCGGTCTAGGATGGCTAGGTCAACAATTTCACAATCAAGAGTGGAGAATACCAGATCTAGAATATTACCGTATCTCGTGGGTTCATTAACGTGCTGAGTCAGGTGATGGTGACTGAGGAGTTCGAGCAGTTTACTGCCTGGGGCTTGGCTGCACAAGGTACTCCAATCCATTTGTGGGAGGTTGAAATCTCCCATTAGAAGTGTTTCATTCAAAGTATTCAGTGCATTTTCAATCTTGTTGTAGAGTGCTGCATCAGTTTCAGCGGTACTGCTAGGGCTCCTATAGGCGATCACGAAAACAAATCAATCATTTATTCATTCTTTAAACAATTCAGCCAAACGCCTGTAAAAATATTCCTACTCATCTGCCTTCAGAGGCAATGCAAATTAAACCCGATTCGTTAAAAAAAAAATCTCCCAAAACTTCCCGAAGAAAAGATTTAACTCCGCCAAAATTATACAATGAACTTAGCGGTAATTTTACCTCAGGCTCGGGCAACAAAAGCTGCAAAAAGGTGCAATTAGGCGCGGGTCTTTCAACGGCATCGTTAATTACGTGCAAGAGAAGAAAAATATTGCGCGTTCAAGGGCAAAAGTTTAGAAGCAAGATGAATTTCCGTCAAAATTTGCTGTATGCCCGAACTCTAACAGAAAATTGGGAGCAAATTAACTCTCTACTTTCTCTCCCTTAGGAGAGAGAGAGAATAGGCAGCAATATTGTATTGAACTGTTGTAGTTAATTTTTATTGCGAAGTTGTGGAATCGAGTGATGATCTGCAAATTTACATCTTGAGAAGAATCGTGGAGTGGATTGGGCAGTTGAATGTTCTATATATCATACCATTAGTAGCATAGCAATGCAGTAAAACTAAAAAACTGAACTAAGTAATTTACGGAACATGAGAATATTTGAGCTGAAGAGCGCCAAACAATGTGTAGCGTACTCGGTTGAGGAGTAAATCCAAATATCCACTTAAGCGAGACATGCGTCGAGTCGAAGCCCATTCGACCTGACGCGGAGGTTTTATTTTAGACTACAAAGAAAAATTTACGGAAGTTCCGTAAATGTTACGGGGTCTTGTTGACGTTCCTACTGTCAACTATCTCTCTGTAAACTGACGGAAGATTTGTCCACTGTGTAGTAATACTCATAATATCACTACTAACAGTTATATAAGTTATTGTTTATCTGAAAGTTCATGTACGACTTGACCAGCAGTGTTCAAAAACCGTTCTAGTGGAGGGCAAAATTGCAGTGGGTGAACACTTAAGTTTCGTAAACTACCGTATTTGCTCTCCAGCTCGACTAGAAAACTGCTGGCACCAGCGTGTTCTCCACTTTGCCTTTCGAGAATATATAGGGTAATTATACAGACATCGAGGAGTCTCAGCTATCGGAAACCTTTATCAAGAGGCAAATCGCAGGATGGACTTGGTTAACTTACTGACCACAGTCTCTGGAACTCGTAATAGCGCTAATAACTGTATGTTGTTCTCAATTTAGGACCCAGGGCGACTTCTCAAACTATAGACTCCCGGGTGCGAGGTTGTTCAATGGTTCAACCAAATGCCACGACCCATTCGAAATACCACCGGTACTTGAACTGTGAATTTTAAAACCTTACTGGACGCATACTTACTAAAAGTGCCAGATAAAGCAGCTGTAAGCGGCTACGTGCAATGTGGGGATAACTTGCTGCTAGTTATTCCGCTATATAGTCATGGACTTTAGCACCACCTTTGCATAAGATAGGTGACGTGCATAACATCACTTGAACCTCGTCCGTAGAATCATAAAAGTAAGGTAAAGTGAGGGTACACATTAGCTTTAATGGCAGAGAGTAACGTCGTTGCGTAACAAACACATTTCCCCATGACGCCACTTTTGAGTAACTTGGCACAAAAATATTGGAACAGCAGTTTCGGCAAAGCTGCTTACAGACTATACAGTCTTTCCATTGCGTATCTTCTAGAGCTTTAGTTCATTAACAGACGATAAGACTCGTTAGTTTTTGTTTTAATTTTACAGTTGGTCTTGGCATAGACAACAGAGTTGTACCACTATCACTCTCTCGATATGGGCGTAACAGGTGATTTTTTCAGCCGATACAGTATGAGGCCTGCCTCTGAGTATGTGTTAGGCTTGGTTGGAATAGGTGAGGCTAGTTGAAAATAGGTTAGGACAAGCTCTGTTCGGCTAAAATAGGTGCCTATAGGTTCCTACTCTTACATAGACCTACATACGGGAATCACAAAGAGCAACACACTATACCAGCACCAAAATTTCTACATTGAAACCGTATATCCATCACATTATTGTGCAGATAGTTTATGAGGTGCACAAATTGCCTTCAATATGAACAAGAGTGTCCTTGTTATTTGGGATATGCGCTTAGATCTCTCTGCACTCAAGCCTACAAATTGGCATTGAACATAGACAGGGACAGATGCGCCACCAACGTCTTATTGAAGGGTAAAGAACAAACATAAACTTTTTTTTCTCTGTGACAGACATTTATTACACCTGCTGCGAAGAAGGTACACCATTAGTTCATGGCATATTATCAGCATAAATCTCAGCATTTTTACTTACATACTGAGGAAGTTCAGATAGTCTCAACACAGACATTTTATGATGGATTAAGAAAAAAATACATTTCCGGTGACCCCGTAGTGCAAGAGTTACCTGACAGTGTCTCTTGGCTCAAAAAGAACGACGAGGTGCATGTAAATTTTAAATAACTAACTCTAAAAATTTATAAATGCCGACGATGACAAATCTGAATACATGTATTTCATAGCATCCAAGATGAGGTTTTTTTTTTCAAAATCAGGAAAATAATTTTCTTGCACTAGCTATTTTCAGAGACACTTTACACTGGCGTGTATAGAGCATAAAGTACATATTTTATTCACCCTGAATACAGACAACAACTAATGACTCAATTCGACGAGATCAGCAACCACTCGTGATCGATGTCTGCTACAGTAGCACAAAATTCGAAACGTTCCAAGCTCCTTGCGCACGAGATTCCTTTACAACAACTAATACTTAATGTATTCGAATATCGCGCTAACACACGCATCCTTACGAATTGAAATTCTCTCAAAATTCAAGATGAGAAGATGTTTCAGAAACTTTGCAGCTGGCACTTGCCGTAGCGAAAAATGGTCTTGCTACAAAATTCCACGTTTATTTTTACTCTCGTACTTTCGTGAGCAACGGCCTTAACATTATAATGGACGATATTTTCCTTCACCAAAATTTATGGACTTGCCTCACTTATCACAGCAGCCTTCAGATTACGAAACTGCTACACTCATACGACGTAATTCCATTGAGACTCCAGCCGCTTCAATGTACATCTTTCCAGTTATATTTACACACTTTAGTCGCTTCCGTCCAACGTAAATTTGATTGAATCTAACCAGTTAAGTGAACAAATTTGCATTAATATTAACAGCACTTTCAACACTTTCGAACCAAAAACAAATCATTGAAGCGGTTTCCATTTTATTAAACAAATGCCTTTGTTTATGTTAACTCGTGCAGTAGTTCTATACCTTTGATAAATTCTATTAAACCTCTTGCAACTCCAGCGTACACGTTCATAATAATAATAATAATATTATTATAAGCACCTGCATTACCTACGAACCAAGTAAATTCCATTGAAGCTCCACTGAACAAATTGGCATTGAAAGTGAAAAGCATTTGAGTTCCATCATGCCACCGCCGTGCCATGTGAAGCGCTTGGCATTCAGGAGCTGGAACAAGTCGCCGAAGGTATTCTAAAGCATGAAATAATTTGAGCTCCAAAGTTTCCAGTCATCGCTTTGAATTGCATGGAAAACTGCTGACAAAATCCTCGCTTCAAAAGCGGCGCTGTCTATGCAAGCCGTAAAAGTTACCCTGAGGGAAGGTTTAAAGTTAGCGAGGGTAACTTTAATGTAAACCAAAACTAAAGGGAAGGAAAACTCCCGACTTCCTTGAAATAGCAGGCAAATGAGACTCTCGTTTTACGCCACCGTGAACGTAGAAATTACAACGATTCTTATTTCGATGGACAGCGCATTCTAATGCAAATTGAGAATGGTTCAATACTAAGGGTGAAGTTCTGCATCATATACCTTCATAACTGTAGCATTTAATACTGTGAGTTTACATCTGTATCATACTTCTGGGTTTTTAATACTGTGAAATAACTTATGCGTCATATGTACCTTCCGCATTTTATACTGTGGCTTAACTTTTGTCTCATGGCTCCGGCATTTACTACTGTAGGTTAATTTCTACATCGTACCTCTGGCGTTTAATACTGTGGTTTAACTTTTAGGCTATAGCTTCAGCATTTGATACTGTGGGATTACTGCCGCGTCATACCTTGGCTTTTCATGCTGTAGGTTTAGCTTCTGCATCATTCCTCCCTCTGGTATTTAATACTGTAAGCTAACCTCTGCATGATAACTCTGGTATTTAATACTGTTTGTTTGCTTCTGCATCATACCTCTGGCATTAAATACCGTGGGTTTACTTCTGCATCATCTCTCGGGTACTTCATACTGAGCGTGGACTTCTACATCATACCTCTAACATTTAACGTTTAGAATTAACTTCTACATCATACCTCCGGCATTTAACGCTTAGAGATTACTGCTTTCGCTGCATCTTTCTTCTGGTATTCAACGTTTAGAGTAAACTTCTGCATCTTACCTCTGGTATTTAACGCTTAGAGTAAACTGCATCATCTCTAGGACATTTTTGATTGAGTCAGCCACTGTCTTGTACTAATTTCGTACGGAAAGATTCGTGCAGTTTATCTCAACCAAGTAAAGAACTTTCAGCCGCGAAAAAAAAAAAACTCAAGATGCAATAAAGCAACGACGAGCTTTAGAGCGCAACTTGACACAGGGGTTCAGGTCCCGACACGTGGAAGCACTGCAAATGGAGAACGCCCCAGATGACGTCACACCACCATTTTCGAGTATCCGCTGAGGGGATCAACCCAGATTTCGGCCAACTTTTTCATTTGTTGACCGATTGTTCTGAACTTTGCACAGTGCAAGTAATTTAGAAAAAAAAACTCATTTTGCTCCTACAACATTTTGGATTTGAGTCTTAGTTTTTGAGATAATGCGAAATATATATAGGTGTACATATATTTTTGGAAATTTCAAAAGAAAAGAAGTCAATGAATTTTCATGCTAGGAAAAAACAATGATAGTTTGGAATCATTGTACCAATCCTAACAAAACTACACAGCCGAATTTTTCACTTTCTATTTCGTTTTCTTTTGATATCAGATTTTTAATTGCTAACTAATATATAATAAAAAAAGCCAATTTTTCCGTTTTGAGCTGCGATTAAAAAAATATGAGGACAAAAATCGAAAACCCGGCGGTGTAGTTTTGTTAAAAATGTTTCAAGGATTCTAAATCTGTCTTGAAAACGTAAATTATTGTAGTGTAATGTCATATAATGCACCTTTTTGCAGTATGAATGAAATTTGAATGATGTATTCATGTTGTATATCTAAAAATAATATGCACGCATCATTTCATGATTTTTGCCCGTCCCTCATCCCCCCCTCCCGTTAGGACTCCTCTTTGGGGTCCTACACTATGTACATAGGTATATTTATACATAAATTTCCCATTATCTCAAAAACTAAGGCCTAAATCACAAAAAGTTGTATGGGCAAAATGTGTTTCTATTTCAAAAATACATATAATGTGTAAATTTCAGGCGAATCGGTCTACAATTGATAATTTTGACACCCTGACCCCCTCCCCTTTGCACTCCTTTTAGGGGTGTTCTAGTGCCCCTAGTCCACAAGTCAAATACTCTCTTTCAGCTATAAAGAAAAAAAATGGATTATTTTTACCAGAATCGCTGGGTTGCGCTGGGTTGATCCCCTTATTCCCCTTATTACACTGGAACTACACGCTCTGCGCTTATACACAAAATGACGGGAACTATAATTAATACGTACGATGAAGTGTTTTGCTCTTTTTCCTGTACGTACTGTGAATTGACGAAGAGGGACTTCATCGTGTTCACTGCCGATTTGTTTTTTTTTTTCTCATCTTTATTCTAAGTGAGTCCTCCCGTTGCCTTCAGACGTCAGTCTATAATTATATGAGTGCCAATTACGACCTCGTTTGAAATGCAAATGAAAAAATTGTCATAAAATTTTATATCTTGTAACTTGAACATAAAAAGGCCAGTTCGCCCGGAAAATAGCCTCTTTTATTAACATTTCCATAACATAGGAAAATGACTGAAACAAAGATGAATATATTTATTGTCCTGTATATATATAACAGCTTCTAACGATTAACAACAACACTATCTTACACACATTTTTGATCGGTACAGTAAAGTGATATGATCACTTAGCACTAACATTCATTACAATATACTCACATTTATCAATTTTCCTCCATTGTAAATACACTTAATACTTATTCATAAACGTAGAAACAATGGAAAAGTGGCGTAATCATTAAGAAAGCAAATTAATGTATCCCATAGAACGAGCAGTGAGCGTATAAATTTACCTAGTGGCTTCAGAGAATCATGTCAAGTATCGAAAGAATTTGAGAAAGGCTAGAAAATTTGAGTAGCCATACTTCAAATATGTATTTAATTGTCAATACTCGTTCATATGCAGCAAAGAAAAAATAACCAGGTCTTTAATAGTACTTAGTTTCTTGTTATAATGGCCTTCCAGACTTGAACAATAAGTGCCTTTCAATTGGTGTAACTTTCAGCTTTACCAAGCATGCAAAAACACATAACATGTTGCATTTCCACCAGTATGAAAAGATGCATTTCCACAACTATTGTATCCTTGATAAATTGTATTGATACCAGCACTACTTACGACGAAGTCGTATTGTCACTTCTATCACACATTTGCTCAAATATCTCAAGTATATATTGAACATAAAATTATGCCTCTTCTAGATAACGAATTTTATTTTTTACCAAGGTTTTGACATTCTTAGCAAATATCGTTGTCAAGGTAGGAACTTCAAAACTCTTTGGTCCGCTGCTTATGATATGCAACTAGCTAGTATCAAAGATACGTTTGAAAAATTAATGCACTACACATAATTGTTTATTACAGGTCTATAGATTTCTGATATTTATTGATATCTGTTATAACATTTTTAATTGAACTGAGAAAACGTTCATTCTAAGTAGAGTCTTTGTTTTGTCTGTCAACACTGTTATAGAATTTAAAAGTCTGACCAATTGATCGAATAGCCCGTGTCTCGTACATGTTGATATACCAAAAAATTTAATTATTATTTCTAAACGCTTGTTTGATGTTCTTTGATTCTTGTGCTGATGTTTCGGCTGGTCTCTCCAATGTATGTTTAATCACAATTTTGACAATTTAGTTAGTAGACTACTCCGCTCAAATCCGATGGTTTTTTTTATCTTCAAGTTAACATAATTTTTTCGCATGGTATTTTCTTATTTTGTTGCTAGTTAGATGTTATAAGGCTTTAATATTCTGTTGAGTCGTTCAGATGTCCCTTTTATATAAGGGGCGCTGACATAATTAACGTTTGAGTTTGACTGATCTTGGTCCTTGCACGCTTCAGACAGACGATCTCCTGTTACGTTTAATTGCTTGTTTGATTAATTTTTTCGAGTAACCATTTTCAAGAAGATGGTCGGTGATAGTCTTTAGTTCTAAAGCTATTTCGTCTTTGCTACATAAGGTGAAGACTCTGGACACTAGGGAGTTAGTGACACTTTTCTTCTAGTTGATTGGACTGTTTGATTGAAAATCTAAATATCTCCTAGTGTGAGTTGGTTTACGATGAATAGAGAATATAAGAGTACGATCACCGACCATCTTCTTGAAAATGGTTACTCGAAACAATTAATCAAACAAGCAATTAAACGTAACAGGAGATCGTCTGAAGCGTGCAAGGACCAAGATCAGTCAAACTCAAACGTTAATTATGTCAGCGCCGCTTATATAAAAGTGAAGTCTGAACGAATTAACAGAATATTAAAGCCTTATAACATCTAACTAGCAAAAAATAAGAAAGTACCATGCGGAAAAAATTATGTTAACTTGAAGATAAAAAAAAAACCATCGGATTTGAGCGGAGTAGTCTACTAACTAAATTGTCAAAATTGTGATTAAACTTGCATTGGAGAGACTGGCCGAAACATCAGCAAAAGAATGAAAGAACATCAAACAAGCGTTTAGAAATAATAATTAAATTCTTTGGTATATCAACATGTACGAGACACGGACCATTCGATCAATTGGTCAGACTCCTAAATTCTATAGCGTGGTAAAAATAAAATTCGTAATCCAGAAGAAGAAGAATTTTATGTTAAATAAATACATGGAACCTGGATGTCCTTTATTTTCATCAATTATCTCAGTATGTTTTCACCTCCATACAGCAGCCTATACAACAAAGGTATTTTATCATTACTACCACGTCACAGTTTACCAAACGACAAAGTTATGTTGTCACCACCACCTCACAGTGGCCTAAATTACAAAGGTTGTCATCACCACCTCAGAGTCGCCTAAATTACAAAGGCTGTTGTCACCACCACCTCACAGTCGCCTAAATTACAAAGGCTGTTGTCACCACCACCTCACAGTCACCTAAATTACAAAGATTGTTGTCATCACCACCTCACAGTCTCCCAAATGATGAAGGCTTGTTGTCACCACTACCGCACACCATCCCTCTACAACCAACGCATTTTGCCGCCATGAAAAGCAGTCACCAATATTATATTCATTACCTCGGCCGCTATGCGCTCAAGATTTCATGAATTTTAAATTAGTGGTTTGTATTTTTTGACTTCATCAGCATAAATTTCGGCTCACAGCGCTAATGAAGACACCTCGGGCTCCGACAGCTACGCTTTGGAGTAAAATAACAAGTTATTGAATTCCATATTTAGTGTTTGGCTGAACTGAATTTCATCTTGTTCATTAGCAAAATAGACACCTCTGGCTACCGCAACTACGCTTTGGAATAATACAGGAGTTGCTCAATGCCAGTTTCGGCGAAATATTGAACTGAATCACAGCTTGTTCAATAAACAAAAACTGTTTCAGCTGCTAGGGCAGATTTGCGATAATGGTGACTTACCTTACGACTGCATTCGTGCAAGTGCCGTACGCTAATAAGATAAAAGGATGAATTTCATAATCAAAAAGCCTTTTCATCAAGCTGCTCGCATAGTATCAGGTTAGGAAATTTGCAGGTTGTGCATTTATCCATTAGTGGGCACTTTATACTTTCTGGACGTTTTAAAAGTGATAAAAAGTTTTTGCCAACTGTGACTTTCCTCAAACACTCGTAGAAAACGTCATCGCAAATACACTAAATCAGAACTGCACTAATAATAGCAGTAGCCCTAGCGAAGATAATTACGTTAGATTTTACGTAGAATTCGATAACGTTTCTTCCTTCGCTGCAGACCGGAAGACGATAAACAATATCATCAAACGGCACGCGAAACCTGTTAATAATAATAGTTCCATACAACTGATCCCCTATTACAGACCACGTAAACTAAGCTCATGTTTCTCTACAAGACCTGTGAAACCCACCGCACATAGGTCAGGAGTCGTGTACCGATTTGGTTGCACAGAGGAAGGCTGTAATGCCTCCTACATTGGTTAAACTACAAATGCCCTACTGAAGCGGTGTAAGCAGCACCGATACAGTTCAAGGAGCATTTATGCCCACTATTCATACGAACATCACATGAATGCTCCTCCAGCCGATATTCTAATTAATAGTTTCTCAATTATTTTCAGCCACCACAATGTCATCGATCTGAAAATAGCGGAAGCAATCAGCATGAAACAAAATAATCCTTACATAAATGTGAAGTACGATCAAGGTTTCAACATTTTAAAATTATATTGATCTAGAAGGTTCCAGTAGAGCGCTGCCTATATAAGGGGCGAACCGGCGGGTAACCCTCACTTCGAAAAAAGTGATACTTCTACGAGAAATAAGGTAACCCGATTTGTTCGTGCATGGGATAACGAAGGAAATACTTGGTTTATGACATGTTTCATTGGGCGCCAAAATTAAGCCTTCGAGTCTTAACTTATCCAAAATTTAGGCAGAAGTGCTGTCTTCAACCCGTTAGAATTGAGTTTCAGATGTTGACCGTCAAATGGTTACTCTTGATACGCCCAGAAAGTCATCGTGCACCGTAATATAGAGCTATCAGCAGACTTAACTTCGAGTGGTTTTTAACACTTGCACCTCAATTCAAAGTAACTAATCGAAGCACCAGTCTGAAATTTCAAGCTAGTCATAAGCGAGCTTGCAATAGATCAACTTTGAAGACCCAATCGAACGTGTCTTTTGTCAACCTGCTCTTTCGCAATAGGTTTTTGATAAATACGTTTTTCGCTAATTTGTCAGTTCAGCCGGTCTTACATACACTGGACTGTGCTGCCTCGCAATTCATTGCCTTCATCTGCGTTCGGAAGTGTAGATCTGCAGACGTTTACATCAGCCATAAATCGAGTTTCTTTTCAGAGTTTGAAGAGGGGGATATTTTGTCCCTTGAAGCTTGAGCGTGTTACTTATAATCATAATGATGAAAAGAAATATAATTTTGCTCAGCTAGCTCTTCACTTTATGCTCGTGATCACATAACTCGTACCCATTTAGAACTATACACTATTACAAAGTACAGTTGCATGCCACTGAAATACTAGTAGGCAAACGCTTTTGGTGTACTTAATAATGTCGAATAATTTCTATATTTACTTTGTGTGTTTCGTAAAAGGGAAGCTCGAAATCTGCTTAGCTAAAATCCATTATTACTTCAGCTAAGTAGGTGAAGTGTTTAGTGAGGTTTGTCAGTTTGTTTGCTTGTCTGTTAGCGACATAACTCATACTTTTTATAGACACTTCGTGAAATTTATAGGAATAGTTAGACAGCTTGAGAGGAGCAGCTGATTAAGCTTAGTGATAATCCGCCTTCTGTTTATCTATTTATCTGTCTTTGCAGTTTGTTAGCAATATATTTTAAACGTTATACACCAATCTTCCGAATTTACAGGAACTCTCTTGATTCATGAATATTGCATGGAAGAGATTATTAAATTTTGGTGATATTCCGTCGGTCTGTTTAACTGTGTGTCTCTCTGTCTACTTTTTATTTATTTATTTTCATTTATTTATATATTTTTTACTGTTGGCAACACAATTCAAAAACTATAGGTTAAATAGGGGCAGTAGACGGAGCAACAGGCTCATTCCCATAGAGGCTGATCTGAACGAAATTTACAGGAACTGTTAAGAATGTTATAATGAAAAGATGATCAAATATGAATGTGACCTCCCAATAGTTACAGCGACTATTAAGAAACGACATTCCATTATATTTTTTGCGTTATAAAGCTGCTTTTTTTGCGGGCTTGCATGCTCGCGTTGTTCCTGTTCTTTCCGCCCCTATCAGCATTATACAAGACATTCATTTCTTCAATGCAAATAGGGCCGTTTCCTGGTCATATTTGAAATTTAGAAGCAGGAGAAATCTGAAGTACCCTTTAGCGGTAGCATGAACGCTAAATTTATTTTTGTTCCTTTAGTAAAGCTTATTTGCTCTGAGCTAATGATGCGGAAGAAACTAGTGATAGGGCGAATATTCGCATCCGCGGAATATCCGCACATTTTATGACATCCGGAGATGTCAAGATAGCAACATCCACAGTCGCATCCGCAGATGCCCAAAAAATTGCATCCGACCCATCACTAAAAGAAACTAGAGAGATGGTCTTCAGAGCCAAACCACGAAAAGGGATGAGAACTACGATTCGTTGTGATCATGATTTCCCGCCGTCATATCTTGACACTGTAAATAGTAAATAACAGTACCAAGTAAATTACAATAAACAATGTTTAAGTCGAATATAGATGCCTGAGCTTGCTTTAAGCGGTGTAGTTCACTAGTACAATGTTATCCACGCAGAAGTAACTAGCAAGCTACAGTAAAAATTCCATACAAAGACATGGTACAAAACTACGCAACAAGTATTACATGGAGAGCGTGAGACGATGCAGGTGCAAGTTTATGATATTAATGAAATTTATAAAACGCAAAGTATCCTTTTCTGTAGAAACGCAAACAAAATAACTGACCGAACTCTGACATACCTCACTACTAAAAAAATTTAATACTAACGAAATACTTTTAACTTACTAGGCTAAACTATCATGTGTTCATTAGATCTGAAGAAGAAGAAAATATATAAACAACCTAGAGCACTCTGAGAGCGCATACCTCCGCCAAGTGAGCCAACGGTAGCAAAAATTCAAATTGGCTCTGAAACAATAATTTTCTTTGCATAAGCTCTAAAATCTGATCATTTGTGCCTTTTTATATTAATAATAGCTTGTTCAATTTTTGTGAAGACCCGTTCATAACTTTTTGAGTTATTCTGTTAACAAACGTTATGACCAATACAAACATACAAACATACAAACGAACCAACCGATCTACACCAAAATTTGATCATTTATGTCTTTTACCATTACTAACAACTCCTATAAATTTCATAAAGATCCATTCATTACTTTTTAAGTTATTGTGCTAACAAGCATAAAATTAGAAACAGTGACAAACGAACGAACGAACAAACGGACCATTACCAAAATTTAGTAATCTACTCTTTGTTATATACCTAACAACTCATGTTAATTTCATCAAAATCAATTCGTAACTTTTTGAGTTATGGCATCGAGAAAAATAACGCAGACAGACAAACGGATGGACATATCTTCACCAACAGTTAATCATCTGTTCCTCCTAACATACCTAACAATCTCTGTAAATTTCATCCAAATCGGTTCATAACTTTTTGAGTTATCCTGGTGACAGACAGAGAGACAGACAAAGAGACAAAGAGACAGACAGAGAGACAAACACGACGAAAACATAACCTCCTTGGCGGAGGTAATAAAAGGACGTCAATGAGACCATAGGATATGTACATGTTGATATAGCGTAAGAAAAGCAATGACAGTGACCAGTTTATGAACTAATTATGTTGTCAGCATCTCTATCTAAAGCAGGAACAGAAAACTATATTGATAATGAGATGAACATAACATTAAAAAGTAGAAAAGAAAATGTGTTATAAAAATCAGAATTTGATACTTATCAACAGAACTTCTAGAAGACAAAACTCAGTACAGGAAGTCAGAACTAATTAGAGACACAAGCCAATATTCCTTCACTAGAGTCAGCAGGCTTTGCCTTAGTGTAAAGAATGTTGGATGCCAAGTTTCGTAAATAAGTGTCCAGGTCGTGTGTCCCGCAGTTGCAGCGGCGGTGCTCTAAACACATCTGCTCTAATACTAACGACATGAAATTCGGAGCTTAGCCTTCACTGACCACACTATGTATAAAATACAACACTTTCCATACAGAATTTCTAACAATGAGCAATACATACTTAAGTCTATTACAGGAATCACAATTCACTTGTTATTTACAAAAGGAACACCTAGAAAATAATCGACATACAGTCAAGATCAGCGAAAATACAGTAAAATGAAAAGTCGTTGAAAAATGGATCGAATAGCCTTTTGTGGAACTGAACATGTTATCACAATTTGTATTCAGGTTGCCACACACGCTAGTCAAAAGCACGAAATAAAAAAAAGGTATGAAATATTAGCTGTCTGTTCAGTTTACTCAGCAAGTACCGTTTTTTAAGTTCCGGAGAAACTTGGAGAATCTTATGACTCAACAGTCTCTGCAAGTGTGTGCTATATAAACGGACACAGCTACGTATTCAGACGCGGATATGATAAAACCAATTTTTTCTAGCGTGTGCACAGGCACTTAGTAATACAGGATACCCTTATGGGCGGAAGCTGTATTACACTGCATTTATTTTAATATAAGGCTCTAACTGCTTCTGCCTCCAGACATCCATAAGCCTCAACTGCTAGGTCCAGAAAAACTTATATCAAGTTTTATCTCCAGACTTGTCTCAAACACACATGCAGATTCCATCTGCTGCTTGGCACCGAAAGTTATCAAGATTTTTCTCCCGATTTGAACTCAGCGTCCTATAGTTTTGGGTAGATCCTTTGTACAGAACGTATAAATTGAGACCAATTTCATTTTCTTAATAGCGTTTTGGAATTACCTTTCTTTGGGCATCCGAGAACTTGCGCTATTGTTAGGTATGGCTGTCTCCATACAGCTGTGTGTGCTAAGTGCATGGCACAGTAACTGCTGTACGACGCATTTCACGGACTGGAATACAACCATTATTAGCACTGCCAAGAAAGTTCTTCGCAGAATTTAGCCATTCGTGCACTTTTTTACTTAATGGCTCGGGCGACATACTCTATCATTTAAGGAACATCCCTCTACTCCGTAAAGTACATTCTACCACGACTTTGACACTCACTGCTTCACAAAACATCAGATATTCAAGGAACCGCTTAGATTGTTTATTGTTTAATTTCCCTCAGCTCTTTCTATACGAAACCTTATTACGTGCAAATACTCAAGCAAATTGCGGTTTCATTTGCGTCATTGACTACGACCAACTACCCTAGTTCGTACAACTGCAGACAAATTCCATTATTTGAACTCACTAGCTCACTGAATATTGTCTGTCACCCGTTCTTTTGTCTGTCACCCGTTCTTTTGTCTGTCACCCGTTCTTTTGTCTGTCACCCGCTCCTCTCAACGGAAAATGTATTATTATTACCTCCGCCAAGGAGGTTATGTTTTAGTCGTGTTTGTCTGTCTGACTCTTTGTCTGTCTGTTACCAAGATAATTCAAAAAAGTTATGGACCGATTTAGGGAAAATTTACAGAGATTGTTAGGCATGTTAGGAGGAACAGATGATTAAGTTTTGGTGAAGATATGTCCATCCGTTTGTTTGTTTGTTTGTCTGCCTCATTTTTCTCAATGCCATAACTCAAAAAGTTATGGATAGATTTTTATGAAATTAACATGAGTTGTTAGGTATATAACAAAAAATAAATGAACAAATTTTGGTATTGATCCGTTCGTTCGTTTGTCACTGTTTTTCATTTCATGCTTGTTAGCACAATAACTCAAAAAATAATAAACGGATCTTTATGAAATTTATAGGGGTTGTTAGTAATGGTAAAAGACATAAATGATTAAATTTTGTTGCAGATCGATTTGTTCGTTTGTATGCTTGACGCATGTTTGTCATAACGTTTGTTAGCAGTATAACTAAAAAAGTTATGAAAGGATCTTCAAGAAAATTATACAAGATGTTATTACTATCAAAAGGCACAAATGATTAGATTTTGGAGTTTATACTATACAAAAATTATTGTTTCAAAGCCAATTTGAATTTCTTGCTAGAATTGCCTCTTGAAGCAAGGTGTCGGCACATCACACAACCTTAGGTCAAGTTGTGCTTATTTTTTAACTTTTGTCAGGTTTGCAGTTCGAGAAAAAAATTATTTTACAGCGACTGTCAACAATAATGGCTTTTGTTGACACTAAACAAATTATTCAAATTTTATCTTCCGTTCGAGCCTGTCTGCACAAAACCTCGTTACTTCTCCCAATCTCAAAGTTACATTGGCTGTGATATTAATGCGACAAACAATTCTCGAAAGATGACTTTTGCACTTTCTAGTGCTTACAAGCTCCTCTCTTCAGCCTAGATAAATAATTCTATATTTGGCTTCCAACCGATCCTGCTTGCAGAAACCTTCGTCGCTGTGCACGAGCTCAGTACTACTATAGCTGTAATATTTACGCGGTGAGCCATTCTCAAACTAGAGCACTCTGAGAGCGCATACCTCCGCCAAGTGAGGCAAAAAATTCAAATTGGTTCTGAAACAATAATATTCTTCGTATAAACTCTAAAATCTAATCATTTGTGCCTTTTTATATTAATAACAGTTTGTTCAATTTTCTTGAAGATCCGTTCATAACTTTGTGAGTGATACTGTTAACAAACGTTATGACAAACCTAGGTCAAACATACAAACGAACAAACCGATCTGCACCAAAATTTGATCATTTATGTCTTATAACATTACTATCAAATCCAATAAATTTCATAAAGATCCATTCATTATTTTTAGAGTGATTGTGCTAACAAGCATAAAATTGAAAACCGTGACAAACGAGCGAACAAACAAACGAATCATTACCAAAATTTGGTCATATATTCCTTGTTAAATACCGAACAACTCATGTTAACTTTATCAAAATCCATCCATAACTTTTTGAGTTATGGCATCGAGAAAAATGAGGCAGACAAACAAACAAACGGATGGACATATCTTTACCAAAAGTTAATCATCTGTTTCTCCTAGCATACCTAACAATCCCTGTAGATTTCATTCAAAACGGTTCGTAACTTTTTGAGTTATTGTGGTGACAGACAGACAGATAGACAAACGGACAGACAGACAAACAAACACGACGAAAACAACCTCCTTGGCTGAGGTAAAAATAGCAGCAACAGTCTCTGCTGCACATCATCGGTTCCATTTGCTTTAGATCAATGGCTCAATATATTAAATTCCCTACGATCCCGTCTACATAAAACTTTGTCATTTTGCAATTGGCACTTGAAGTTAATAGTTACATTTTACCTTCTAAATGCCCTGCCGCTTCTGAAAAATGACTTTTACTCTTGGCTGCTGATAGTCACCTCGTTTCGACAAAGATAAATGACTCAATACTTGGATTCCATCCTAAGCTGTCGACAGAAAACCTCGTCACTTCGCACGAAGTCAAAGCAATTCGTTCGCAATGTTTGGGCTTCATTTGCTTCAGTGCGCAAAGCGATTTCGATCGGTTCTCGGCAGGTGATTATGGCACTCATCTGTTTCAGACTCCAGTCTCTGCACGACACCAGCGAAAGGCAAACAAGCCAAGGAGAGTTACTTCAGTCCTAGTATCAGCAACTGATTTAACAAGCCAAACTCAAATTCAGAAAGCAAAATATCAAATGAATGGGTATGATATCGCTACCTAAAGAAGTGAGATCGACAAGGAACTGCCGTAACTCTTGAAGTAGCGAATGTAACGATGATGGCAAGTCATGGTAGATAATGTGCTTTTTGACATCCGTTGCTTCAAAATGTATCTTATATACGGTGACAAAGTTTATATTCGCGCTACTGGAAATCAGCACAGTCAAGGAGCTTTAATAGAACATCTATTAAATATCCTTGAGCACACGACAAGCCTCAACGAAAACGAAAAAATTACGATTGGGACATACTTAGAATATTCTCTGCTGTTAAACAGTAGTAAATTGAATTATAAGTGGCCCAGATATACGTAAATTTGTGCACCACAAACAATTTAACA
The DNA here is from genome assembly GCA_001587735.2 of Parhyale hawaiensis. Taxonomy (NCBI): domain Eukaryota; kingdom Metazoa; phylum Arthropoda; class Malacostraca; order Amphipoda; family Hyalidae; genus Parhyale; species Parhyale hawaiensis. Next base: position 1,707,212 of record LQNS02277099.1, read on the forward strand.
CAGAGGAGCATTTCGTCAGTATTTTCGCTAGAAAATTTTTGGCATTAATGATGTCATAGTGGGTCGCTTTCTTGTTTACACCGCAGTTCATTTACTACAGATAGTTATGTCAGGCAATACAGTGGCAGCACCTGCAGTTGCAGCAGAGTGACGTCACATTCATGATGTCAAAGACGTGATTTCCCAAAATGTATCAGCCAATAGCGTCACTCTTTTTGTAACTTGGCATCGTGGGTAATTTCCAATATGGCGTCGTGTGTGCTATAGGTTAAGTGTGTGTCGCAATTGTTTAATTGACACCAGTCACGGTGGTCGCTGATTGGCTGAGATGATATCACGTCGGGTCGCTGATTGGCTAAGATTGGACGAAAGGGTGTTCCCTCAGGGCTGACTTAACTATCTGTAGTAAATGAACTGTGGTTTACACCATATGGTCGTAGCCATGATACCTGTGTTAATCAGATATCTCCAACAGCGGGTAATTTCGTTGGAATATCAAATGGTTGACACCATTGCTCTTTCCCCTTCAGATAGCGATGCTGGTTCGAAGAGACAACGACTTGATGACGTCACAGGCGCACTTAAATGCTATACGTCTGTGTCTGGCCTTACCTGTGTTTAGACTGTGTAGAATAGCTACTGCTATTCAACGCATAGGGAACGAGCGTATCTCTTCAATAATTGCTCGCAAACTAATACCAAAGCCGAAAACGGACAAAAGTCTAATGTATTTGCCTCTAATATTTCAGTCTACTGATAAGCTTACTGAAGTCTACGGTAATTCAAACCAGTAGTTCAGTATGTTAGGGGTTAGAGATGCAAGAAATATACTCTGGATGCATTTTGCCAGCAATCCAGTGGGGCAGAAAAATATTAGTCGGCATCGTAACTCACGAGGTCGATAGCGGGCTATGAATCTTAGGCGTCGCAATAGCTCATGCATACATAAAGTGGCTATATACAATGGAGATGTGAGGCCTGTGTTCACATCCATCATGTGAGACGACACCGTGCATTATTTAAGCCTGAACCTTTATGGCCAGAGTGCTTTTCTACGCATCCTCACGAGGTCCACTGAGTCCATTTCATGCGCAATCAACTTCTATTAAGTCTCCCTGAGTTACAGCCTTGATATTTAAATTTACCGACGAAAGTTTAGGAAAAGTCTCTGCCGGCTATAATGATATGGATGATTAAATTTTTAACTGAATCTGGCGGCTTGGGCAGATAATGGTGATTGGTTGACGCAGTGTATTGGGCAGTCCTCGCACTTTTACATGTTCAAGTGAGATTCCAGCAGACAACTGCTGTGTTCCTTGCAGAATGTCTGGTCACTAAAGAAACAGATTTTAGCTTTTTATGTGACAAACAATTCTGTTAGAGTCATATTCCGAGCTAAACTAGCACAATGTGCAAACACACCCGTAGTAATCGCGGAAACACATATCCCGTAATATATCACAACTTCAAGTGACAGCAGTGTGACAGGCACTAAGATCGCACAGACATTGACAGTAGGGAGCAGACTCACAGGTAGAGAGCGACACTGTCAGCAATAGATCCTCGCATCAGCATCGCTACAGAGAGTTATGATGAAGAGGTTTGCTGCAGTTTTTTCGGTCATTATTGAGGGAATTGGAATTGGTGCAAAAGTTTTCTATTGTTGAAGGCATTCGTGTATTCTACAATTATTTATTTATTACAATGTTATGACGTAAGTGGAACATATTATTTCTATTTTTGAAACGTTAATGCTCAAATTTAGATTTTTGAAAAAATATTGCTAGTAGAAATTTGACAAGGTAGGACTCAACCAAAAATCGCGATTATGCAAGCCCCACGTTCTATTGGGGGACTCTTTTAACTGCACCCAGATATCTGAAAATAGTATACCAGAGCGGAAATTGAAATAGGCCGTAAACACTGGCAGACTTCCCAGTCCAAAAGCTCCGCTATAAGTGGCCGGGATCTATGGGTGCTGGCACCATCATCATCATCACTACTGAATTGATTCTTCAACTTCTTAAGCTAAACTACATACATTACAATTCATTGCAAACTTAACTGTGACGGTAATCTACGGAATCGAAACAAAGTTGTTGAATGGTGGTACTTGTACAATTGTTTAGGTTCATTCTTGTACAAGAATTGTACAAGAATTAACCAAAAATTTTTACTATTACCCCCACTCGAACCAAAACATTTGGAACCACTCTTCCCATAGATACTGATGCGCTGAACATGAATTTATAAGATACAGCCGTCGGAAATGCTTAGTTTTTGAGATATTGATTTGTTAAATTCAGCATTATGCCAGTTGCCAGTACTAAGGTGCAGCTAACACCTCATTTTTCCTTTATATTAAGGTTTCAAGGTTATAGTTAAGGATAATTATTACCTTATAACCTAACTTAACCTACTGGAACCGAAAATGAAGTACTAGAACCAAACCTAACGGAACGTAACCTAATGGAACCTAACCTACTGGTACCTAACATTACCTAATTTAGTGTAATGTGACCAATTTTATCCCAATCTGTTGTATCATAACCTAACTCGCTCTAACCTAACCTAGCTAGTCTGATCTAACCTAGCCCATTCTAACCTACCTAACCTTATAAAATCTTTGCAACAGTACGAAAGAGCGACATCTCAAAACTACTCATTTCCGAAGGCAGCAACCTACAAATTTGTGTTCAACACATCATATCTAAGGAATAATGATAATTAAATATCTAGTTTCGAGAGAAGGGGGGGGGGTAATAGTAAAAAAATATCAAAATGTCGATATTTCTCAAAACCTTCTCTTTCTTAGCGTACAGTAACTATGGGATTTTGTTCACCAAAGTATTCATTGTCTATTGGCAACAAATGCGTTTTGTGCTAAGTTTGATGCCCCAGGGACCTTCACAAATTTTATCCAGGAATTAAACTCAGTCTTATAAATTGGATGGATGTATCACAGCCTGCACAACAATAAATAACCCTCAACGTTTCTTGCGAACTTCATTCAGTCTAAAGCAACACACATGCTCCAATTTACCCATACATGACCTAGGTAACAACAGCAAATCATAAGGGCGGTGGACGGTACATCGTAGAGCGATTCTCTATGACAGGCAATTGAACTCTTCACCGTGTTTCACAAACATCTCTAGACCGGCTGCGTACACTAACGTGCATTATATAGCATTGATATTTGAAAATATGAATTGATTACGATCCCAAACCTCTTAATTCATCAATTTCTGGGTAACGTCACAACATAGTAGTTCCCCATGAAAAATATCTTCACGTTTAAAGTCTAGGGATATTTAAACAAATGTTTCAGTTACACTAGTTCACCTCGTAACATAATTTCCTGACCGCAAAACATTAACATATCCTTACAGTAAAGAGAGCATAATGTTCCATATATGGCAATAAGTAAAACACGTGTACAGTAGATGGCTTCCTCCTCTACTGGTTCCTCTTCCTGCATTACAAAACATTTGCATATGGAAAGGCTGTAACATATTTTCAGATACTTTCATAATAAAGTCAATATTCTGCAGTATTTCATACACATCTAGTAAAAACTCAGTTTCACTGACTGAATAGGTTTCGTGCTATTCACATAATAATTTTCAACTCTTAATAAATTGAGTTAAAAGGTGGAATAACCTACATACGAAATCACAATTTTCCTCTCACTCTCCAGACTCATAGCATGACACTACAGCTAGTCTTGCGCAACATCACCCTAGAACAAAAGAATTATAGTACTTTTAAAACAAAATCAAGGTCAATCGTTTCATGTCCGTGCTCAAAAATTAAAATAAATGGAATTTTATGGTTCAAAAAAGTGTTGAAGTAATACAAAAATATATATATAATTAGCAAGTGCGAAAATGCTACGACGAGTTCGATCATTGTTATGTCATGCTTTAACCCTGAAAATAAATCCCTTACCTTTCTAGCATATAACTAAATTGATATATCTGCAATTATTAAGTCATCTTATAAGATATAGTCATCTGTAACCTTACACTCAAACTATCGGCATAGAATTGCGATGCGCAAGCCTCTCATTATTTACCGTCGTTCATACATCGGCAAACTCTCAAACCTAGAACGAACGACAACAGGATCGTCATTCATCTGTTGCATAAACCCATGAAATGAAGTCATCCTTAATCGAGGACAAAGAACAACATTTTAAATTGGCAACGTATAAGATATAAACTCATAATTATTCAGTATTCAGATAAATCTACGAAAATAATTCTTCTTCAATCAAAGACCAAAAATAATACTGTGCGATGACAATAAAACGAGATTTACTTTGTTGTTTGACAACCTAGCAGATATTAAGTCATCTTCAATTGAGGACTAAAGATGCCAATTTAGTTTGAATTTACATTGGTACTAACTCAAATACAAGAGCAGCCGCATCATTCTCTTCTTGTTTTACAGTCAGTAGATAATCCCAAGCATCCCAAGTTTTGAGACACTGGCCTTCAATCAAAATTGTTCCTCGTTGAGAGAAATTCAGGAGCGACGTAAAACGCAGCAAAAACTTGTGGGAAAGTTAGGGTTCCTTTGAAGGTGAGCTTTTGATGTTGGTAGGGGTGCTGATTTCCTGCTGGCGGATGTGGTGAGGAATCCCGACTTCATTACTATGAAAAAACACTGCTAACTTTACCACGCTCAAT
>LQNS02277099.1:1720657-1734479 GCA_001587735.2 Parhyale hawaiensis
CCTACATTCAGATTAGCAATGGCAGTGTTTCGTCTGGCAGACAGATAGTATTGGAGATTAGAAAACGACTCGTAAAGTTGCGGGAAGTTTGCATCAGGCTATCGGACTGCTCCTACCGAATTATCGGACGAGTAAATTACACAGCCGACTTAGTGAGTTCGAAGCGCTTATACTTTCGAAAGAAAAGTTACGCGAAACTTGTCTTAAAAAATAATAATAATGAGTCAGCCGCTATGCAAGCGTAGGAGCATAGCTGACGAGTATTTCTTACCTTTACGAAAGAAGCACGTATAAGATAATGTAATACCGTATATGTTCTCTGCCATCAAAATAATGGAATGCTCTCTGAATGGGAAATTAACCCTTTCTCTTTGTTATTCGACCCTTTCTCTGCTGCATTGCGCTGATCATGGAATACACCATCATCTCTGTACAAGGTGGGCGGTGTGCGTAGTGCCACCTGAACCTCTTCCGAACAATCATCAAAGTAAGGTGTCGCCCGGTGTATTGCATGAAGTGTTGTTTTTATTACGAGAGTCACAAGATTAACGACATAGATAAAGTGCCTGTTAAATGAAACGCAGACTAAAGATTGCTGACAGCTTAAGCGGACCACCCCAGCAAAAATGGTCAAAATTGAGCATTTTCGTTTTTTAGTGAAATTTGATCCTTGGATGAGGACGGATCTGTGGACAAAAATTTTGGCCCTGGGTTCATTGGAATACCTCTAAATAGGGGGGGGGAATCCCCCTACGGGAAGGATGAAAATTTAGAAAGTCGACTGATTTGGCTGAAATTTTGTAATTACCTCCGATAAGGAGCTTATGTTTTTTGTCGTGTTTGTCAGTCTGTTGAGTTGTTTTTCTGTCAGTGCGGCTGTTTGTCTATCACCAAGATTACTCAAAAAAGTTATGGACAGATCTTTACGAAATTGCATCGATTGTTTGGCATGTTAACAGTAACAGATTGTCAACTTTTAGTGAAAATCCGTTCATCTGCTTGTTTGTTGGTTTGTTTGCTTCTTTGTTTGTTTGTCTTTCTGCCCATTTTTTCTAAAGACTATAACTCAAAAAGTAATGGATGGATTTTCATGAAATTTATATGAGATGTTAGGTATAATACGAAGAGTAAATGACTGAATTGTTTGGATGATCTGTCCGTTCGTTTGTTCGTCGCTGTGTTTGATTTATGCTTGTTAGTATTATAACTCAAGCAGTTATGGATGGATCGTGATGAAATTTATAGGAGTTGTAATCAATGTTAAAATACATAATGATTAAATTTTGGCAATGATCGGTTTGTCTGTTTGCGTGTTTGACTTATGTTTGTCATAATGTTTGTTAGTAGCATAACTGAAAAAGTGATTAACGAATCATCATGAAAATTACAGGAATTGTTAATACTATCATAAGACACAAATGATTAGATTTTGGTGTTTATACGAAGAAAATCACGGTTTCAGAACCAATTTGAATTTTCCTTTATCGTTGCCTTCCTTGGCGGAGGTATGCGCTCTCAGGGTGCTCTCTAGTTATATGTAAAATCGAAAATACCATTTATTTTCTTACCAGAAATTTTCATGTTTTTTTCATTGTTTTCTGTTTTTTGCATTTTTTCAGGGGTGGCTCATGTATTTCATGATATTTTTAGCTTATCCGATTTCGCTCAAAGAACTTGAATTATAGCTTTTGAATATATTACATATATTAAAAAAATGAGAAATGGGATATTTTTATAGATGAAAAACGTTTTTATTTTTGATTTAACATAAAATGTGTAAGTTTCATCCTAAACGGACAATAAAATGCATAACGTCATTTATATGAGTGACGTCACATATACATACTTTTGACGTCATATTTTTTAGATATTCATAATTTCCGATTGCTTTGTTTATGGAAACACCTTATATGATAATCAGAGACATTTTCAGCATGATAGGACAAATATAAACAACAACAGATACAGGTAAAAACATTTTTAGTTTTTTGCATCTGTTGTAAAATTTCATATTTCAACATTCAAAATGCTTAAGCTCATTCAATATTCATGCTGCAAGAAAAACAGAGACAGTTTTGGAACGAAAAATTTAATAGCTATAAAAGTCCCTTCTTAGTTTTTCGCTTTTCGACCTGATTTTGCAGTGATGGAGAGATGGATTTGAAAAATTGAGTTAAGGTTTAACATCTAAAAATTAAGATATTTAAACAAAAAAATAAAAAATCAGAGGAGAAAATGAAAAAACTAAGAAGGGACATTTATATCAATTCAGTTCCTCTTTCCAAAGCTGTCTTTGTTTTTCTTGTTGCATGAATATTGAATGACATGAGGCGTTTTTAGTAAATAACGGAAGAACATGAGTTTATCATTAAATTCAACGATAAAAAGAAAACGAAGAAGAAAACGGGAAAATATGCCGAAGTGAAATCGTCTTTTTTTCTATTTTACATATTGTGTGCAAATTTTATTGCATTCGGACAATAAATAATGAAATTAGCCAAACACTTGAGATGTCCCCTTAAATGTATTTACCTTGTGCCAGAAACTTTGTAAACAGTTAACCAGACGTTAGCTAGCTAAGCACTTGTGTCATGGATTCACCACAATGGATATACTAACGAAACTCTTTGCCAATTAAATACTTCGCAAGAGTCTCGCATAAGCTAAGGCAGCACGGAAAGGAAGTTTGTAACTTCCTACTTTGTAGAACTGGAACAAGCCGCGGTCGTTGCTCTTGACATATTCGTTAAACGATCACGTAGGTACAGTGACCAAAGGAAATAGAAAAATGAAAAAGCGTAAATGGAAACTTCTGGCGATCATCAACACCCACAAGGTACATTAGTGCTATTAAAAATTATATTCCAGTCTCTTAAAGACAGTTTGCAAACTTGATAAGAGATTTTAACCTTCCTAACTCCTGAGCTTTACTATGTCTGTGCTAGTTTACTGCTAATGTATACTATAGAGAGAAATTCTGCCGTAATACTTATTACTTTACAAGCTTCTGCTTTCCTGCATGTGGTGAATGAATAATATATATATATACTCAATGAGGAATCTCGTTTCATTAATGTTAAAAATGAAACAGAAACTTGATCCAAAACAGAATAGGACAGTTCTTGTATCTTCTTTAATAACTCACAGATTTCATAATAGTTCTTTCACATTAATTCAACAAAATGAGAAGAAATGCGAGACAAACAGATTAGAATAGGAGTCTTGCTTCACTGAATAACTCATAAACTTTACAATAATTCTGTCACATTAATTCTAAAAATGAGAAGACAACAACGCTAAAAGAACTGAACAGTTCTTCTGCCTCTATAAACAATTCATCGATTCCATATTTCTTTTGCATTAATTCCAAAAATGAGAGGGAGAACTTTCACAAACAGGACTTCTCTTGTTTCCCTGAATAACTCATAAATTCTCGACAATTTCTTACAATGATGATAAAAATGAGAAGAAATAACCGTCTCAGACAGACTATATAACAGTTCTCTTGTCTCCCTGACTAGCTCATCACCTCAGTAATAATGCTGTGATTTTCCTTCCTTTCCTTCAGTAATTCATTCGCCTCGAGCAAGCTGTCGCGAGCTTTTGAGCTGATTAATTCTGCAATTCTACAAGAGCAGCGGCGGGAAATGAATGGAGTGAGTTTGAATTAGATTTACAGATTTCCGGATTTGTAAGAAAGCGTGCGCTCTCTTGCTCGCATTTGTATGCGATCTAAACAACAAAATTAAATTGCCCGAGTCGTAGACCGAGAAGTGGGTGCAATTTAGTTCCTCTATAGTCTACACTTTGGAATCGATGCGATAATAATTATAATAATAAGAATGATAATAGAAAACACATTTTCCTAGCATAGTAACCCAGTAATAATAATTAATTACAATAAGTACATAACATAGAAATCATCATTTCTGTCTAACGATTTCACCCTTATCGCACCACTGTTTCCGGCAGCAAAATATGCCGTAGACGTGAAAACATACGATGATGCTATGCGTGTGCGTTTGCATCGCAACAGTATTCAGGGTTTTGGTATTCAGTGGTACTCAACAATGCACAGGAAGAATGTATGGCTGTACTGAGATGGTATTCAATGGTACTAAATGATTTTTGACGGTGCTCCGTCATACTCGCTGAGCGAAAGTGGTAGTACCGTGATAGTACTCTGGGTGCTGTGTATTTCACACCTTGTGGTACTCAACGATACTGAGCAAGGTTATATGGCTGGACCGCAGTGGCACTCTGTGGTGATCCAGACATCTTCTATAAAGTGGCGATCAGTGCTTGTTACTCACTGGTACTCGGTGAGGCTATGTGGCTGGGCTGAGATGGTACTCGGTGGTTTGCAGTGTTTGGTACTTAATGGTACTCGGTTTTACGTATGTGATGGTAGTGTGTTCATTTAGTTCCTGCAAAATGCTTCAAAGTTTCAAAGTTGGCGTAGCTTTTAGTCATTAGTATTGCCTGAAAATAATCTTTCCAGCTATTATTTCGACATCGATGAACCACTAGCTGCACACATGGTACAACAACGTTATTATACCATGAGCTAGGCGAGTCTATGAATGTATGAACTTTCTAGAATAATAAAAAACTGTTGCGTCATGTTTCTGATAGTCGTAAAGGACTTTAAAATCTTAACCCAAGTTTTTTTGCCCCTTCTCTGAGAATTCAGAAAAAATTCTTCATTCTAATGATTATTGATCAAAAAATTACAAAAAAAAGCCTGCGCGACACGACTCCACACGACATGCTCATTGTTTTTTATTTTTTTTTTTTTCAGAGTACGCATCTTTCGTGCTCTCATTATTTTTTACTTTTATTATTGTTATTTTTTTTTGCATGTTATGAGTTTTTAATGTGCCACATGGACAAAATATAATTCTTGTTCCTTTTTTCTTTCATATCATATATTCCCCATGCACTTCATAGACGACACGTTCATTGCTGCTCTTTCTTTCATATTATGTATTCCTCATTCTCCTCAAACGACATTCCTGTTGGTATTTTTCATCTAATTTTAGTACTCTTCATTTTTCTCATGAGCAACACGATTGTAGCTATTTTGTGTTGCACATTACCTCTCGATCGGCACTCCTTTGTTACCAAGTCATGGCACAATCAATTGTATCTGGTGGAAGTTTGCGGAGCGACCCAAGTAAATGTTTACAGCCCTGTCAAACATACCATCAGCAACAACAGGCCCGCACCCCTCTGTACATCGCACCGAAATGTCACGGTCAAATATCAGAAGACGGCGCAAAGAATTGCAAGCTCTTATAGTGCCTTGATGAAGCATCATTTTTCTTAGAGAAATTTGTAGAGTAGGTAGTATAATTCAAGATAACCTTGAGGTTATCAGTGTCGCGGAACTAGTACATCACACTGAGTTAACCGATACATTCAAGGCACCTTGAAAGCGTATGTATATTTTTAATGCTTTACTATCATTTTTATTATACTTAGAATGAGCAAATGAAAGAGCGTTCTTCAGAGAATGAGCTAGTGCACTTTTTCGGCGGCGCGATGAATCAGTTTACCTCCTGTAGGCTGATGAGTAGCAGCTTACCAAATATAAGCGAATGTATGCAAGGCAAAAAGCCAAGAAATTGATACGGAATAAATAAACAGCTTTTGTAATCTCAATAAAACAACAAAGGGGATTCAACATCCCTGAATACGGAAAAGCTGATTTAATGCAAGCGAATGCAAAATTAAAGCTCTTATTCGGCATAAATTTGAAGTAGAAGTAAAATAAAGGGTACTTAAGTTTAATAATGCTGCAGAGATATACAGTGATACATGAAACTGAATTTGAAGTAAAAGTAAAATAAAGGGCACTTAAGTTTAATAATGCTGCAGAGATATACAGTGATACATGAAACTGAATTTGAAGTAGAAGTAAAATAAAGGGCACTTAAGTTTAATAATGCTGCAGAGATATACAGCGATACATGAAACTGAATTTGAAGTAGAAGTAAAATAAAAATACTTTAGTTTAATAATGCTGCAGAGATATACAGCGATACATGAAACTGAATTTGAAGTAGAAGTAAAATAAAAATACTTTAGTTTAATAATGCTGTAGAGATATGCAGTGGCACATGAAACTGCAGAGTTAGTTCCATGCTTCAATACTAAAAGCTTCCCTGATGCAAGACACCATAGAACCAAGCCTCGCTGTTGCCCAATTCGACATACAAGTAAAAATATTGTGCATATGAAACCCATAAAGTAGTAGAGTTGGTACAACATCGAATGATACTGCAGTTGATTACTTACTGTTAACAGAGTTTAGAAAAGCTTCATTAATGCAAGTAAATATAAACCAAAAGCCGTCAATCGTATGGAGTTTAATGTCGAATTTTAAAACGTAGTTATTTAACTACTAAAAACCAATACTGAATGTACAATATCAATTGATGCTGCAGTTAATCTCGTACTTGAATGCCGAGAATCTTATCTAATGTAAGCAAATATTAAACAAAGCTGTGAATCGTTTGGAATTTAATATGGAATTTAAAAATTAGTTATTTAACCACTGCAAAGCAGTTCAGCATCAAGTGATGCTGCAGGTAATATCGTAATTGAATGCCGAAAAGTTTATCAGATGCAAGCAAATATAAAACGAAGGCTCTCAGCCGCCGGGAATTGAGCGTAGCGCCCGTGAAATTGGATCGCGCGCAGAGCTCGTTTGAAAACGCGCGTAAACACTGGACCGAGATGAAGGGGCGGCGGTGCTGGACCGAGATGAAGGGGCGGCGGTGCTGGACCGAGATGAAGGGGCGGCGGTGCGAGGCTTCATTGCCAGTAAAATGTGAGCTATGACGTCACAGAAAGCGAGATAAATAAGTCGGCGTTGTTGCATAGCAGAGTAGATTAAATCAGTCCTGAGCGGTTCTGAGCGGACCGGAGCAGATCAGTTCAGAGCAGATCGGGTCTGAGCGGTCCAGTTCAGACGAGATCAGGCCGGAGTGGAAGAGTTCAGATCAGATTCAACCAAATCGAATCGGAGCGGAGCGGATTAGTTTAGAACAGATTAAACTGAATCGGCCTGAACTGGACCGCACCGAAAAAAATCAGACGGGATCAGAACAGTTCAGTTCAGAACAGGGGCGTGTTGCAATCAGGCCTTCAGTGTCACATGTGCTACACCGGCCTTTAATACGACACAGGTTGGGTAACTCTGGGTGACACCGACAACAACCTTCCTAAATTTTAGGGTTATGAGCTGCGTAACACTGCCTTTGTCTACCAACATTGGTTATGATGCGCGATAATTTGAATTATAAAATGTATCACTGCGATATATTGCTTGAATTCTAGCATGTGAACCCCTTTTGTGTAGTTTTCTTAACTTTTTATCCTAAAATACAGCCAAAATAAGGCTCTGCCAGAAATGTATATGTTTACGGTTGCCCAAAATTCCGCAGCACTTTGTTGGGACGCTGAGATCGCGCCTCGCATTCACTGCTACCCGTGTAACAGTGTGAGGGTAACTCCTTCGGCTGATTGCAACACGCCCCTGGTTAGATTAGCAAAGCTACGACATAATGGAAGGACTGAGAGACCCGCCTCCGTTGCCGATGTCTCGGGCCGCTGCTAGCTTGACTAACATAATGGCAATAGCTCATAGAGTGCCGGGGCGTATGTTCCGGTGTCTCTTTGGGAATGGGCCTGTTGGTTCGTCTACTGCCGCCTATCTAATCTAATCTAATCAGTAAAGTTATGGAAGGTAAATTGGAAACCACAGTCCATGAGATGAGCATCAATTCATGATGAATTCAAATTTATTGATCGTAGTGTAGATACTTGTGAGCCCCACTGTAACGAACAAATACTCTGTGCCGGTTATAACGAACAAGAACGTTATACTGCTATAACGAACAAGAGCGTCAGCCTGCTATAACGAACAAGAGTGTAAGACTGCTATAACGAACAAGAGCGTTATACTGCTATAACGAACAAGAGCGTCAGCCTGCTATAACGAACAAGAGTGTAAGACTGCTATAACGAACAAGAGCGTCAGCCTGCTATAACGAACAAGACTGTAAGACTGCTATAACGAACAAGAGCGTTATACTGCTATAACGAACAAGAGCGTCAGCCTGCTATAACGTACAAGAGCGTTATACTGCTATAACGAACAAGAGCGTTAGACTGCTATAACGAACACGAGCGTCAGCCTGCTATAACGTACAAGAGCGTTATACTGCTATAACGAACAAGAGAGTTAGACTGCTATCACGAACAAGAGCGTAAGACTACTATAACGAACAAGAGCGTTATACTGCTATAACGAGCAAGAGCGTCAGCCTGCTATAACGAACAAGAGCGTAAGACTGCTATAGCGAACTAGAGCGTTATACTGCTATAACGAACAAGAGCGTTGTGCTGCTATAACGAACAAGAGCGTTAGACTGCTAAAACGAACAAGAGCGTTAGACTGCTAAAACGAACAAGAGCGTTAGACTGCTATATCGAACAAGAGCGTAAGACTGCTATAGCGAACAAGAGCGTTAGACTCCTATAACAAACAAAAATGCTGTAGCGCTATGACAAACGACGGCAAGTTTGCGAACACTTACACGAACATCAACATTTTCTGCTTAGAACAGTAACTATAATACGCTTGAAGTTCTACTGAAGCTCTACTGCAGAACAAAATGGCGAATGGTGGTTGTAGATATTAGCCTACGGCATCCATAGAAGGAGACCCTTGGTTTGTTTTATTTATATAGTTGCTCTTTAACTTTTTTGCGTTTCTCAATAAGTGTCAATTTTCATACAATTAGGAACCCCCTAAAAAACATACATATACTGTATACATAACCGAAGGATCCTCATAAGCTGCAGAGGGTTAGGAGACTCTGCCATCATTTTTGCAGGCCGGGAGCAATAGTTAAAGTGCCCCCTGAGGGTTAATCTAACTAGAGCGGAGAGTATGCATCTCTCACCGAAGAAAATTAAGAAGAGGTGACAGTGCCAGTCTTCCCGTTCAAAGCGCACAACCCACGCTCCATGCCAGCAATATAACGCCAAGGCGTCACCCTTTTCAAAATGAAATTTCAGCCTTCAAAATTCTGTCACCCAAGCGTGTCCCTCCTCACTTCAAAGAAAATATTGGTTTGCAGGCCAGCAACACGAGCAGAATTATTTTCTAAAGTCTGCAGTGCTGAGGGGCAAAACTATTGAAATATTGGTGAGACGCAGGGGCGCTAAGTGAACATTGGTGCTGATAACAAGTTGTCCTACTCCTACAGCTTCAATAAATAGTTGAAGTAGATACGCAGAGTTGTATCTGCTGTCACTACATATGCTGCATCTGTTGTCGTTTGATTAAGTATCGTGATAAATATGTGATACTGATAACAATAATTGTTGACCAAATAAGCTTTTCAGTCCGTAAAATATAGAAGTTGTTAAATTTTGGAAAATATTTAGAGGTGTCTTCGGAGATATCTTAATTAAGGAAAGCTAAAGTTCCTGTGGCATAATTTTTTTCTTTCAAGTCTTTGTATATATAAAATAAGAGATGCGGTAAACTAAAAATGAAGAATATCTTCATTGATTATAATCTTCTAATTTCCGAAAATGCGTATAAATTTCTTCACTGATTAAAAGAAAAATCAGTGGCATCCTAAAGATGAGAAATAAGCCCTTGGATAATTAAGAGACCTTAATGAACTCCTCTCAAATTCTGGGAGATTCTTACACTGTATGTATATGCTAGAACAAGCTGTACTGAACTATAATTATATCATTTTCATTGCAAATACTGAAAAAGGAAACGATCTACAATCTTTCTTGAAAACGACTTTTTCTAGAGCAATCTCGAAAAATTCTTCTGCGCTACGTAGTTAGTTTCTACAAAAGTCTTAATGATTTCTTAATGGAAAAAACGTTTAAATGATTATCGTTCTCAACTCCTCACTAGCAAGACTACAGTAAAACACCTAGCTGAAATGTCCAGGGAAATATCGTCTGCTTTTCGAGAAGCAAGCTCTACACTAACATATATATATCTACGTGCTTTTTCTTGAGTCATAAAACGTTTTCTTTCGATAACGTCGTAGAAAATCTCAAAGTTCTACAGTAATATGCACTACCAATTATGCTTTACTGCACTGCTGTCCTGGTCATCCCAAAATGGCCATTGCCGCAACTCGCAACAAAGGGCGCTTTATACTGTCTATGGTCCCGGATTTTCCTCTTCTAGGGAGTCTCCATTTAAGAACGTTTACTGTTTTTGGATTTCTACTGAACTTAGAGAATGAGTAGCTAGTATCTGAGTACGAAAAATATGACTGTTGAAAATCTGTACATAGTGAATGAGTGTATAATATTTATTCGGTATTCAGGTATCTCAATGATTCTAATCTAAGTACAGCCAGAGTAATCGCGGAAACCAACAGCCCGTCGTATAGCAAATGACGCGACAACTCTCTGAAATGCACAAAGTCCGCAGCCCCGCTTAGACACTGCTCCTGAGCGTTGTGCTTGGTTACCCACTATACTGTCGCCAATACAGCCTCAATTCCGCTTCGTTACGACGACCTGTAGAAAAAAATTTCAAGCAAATGATCAACAATTTCAGTGAAGACGGCCGTTGAAAATGTAATCGAGGAGACGGCATCTCTCTCGAGATGATGTAATCACAACAGCATTAATTAGTCCCGAACTTCAATTCTTCAGTTGAAGCTTACGAGGCAGAATTGAATTCTTGGCAGTCTCTAGCGTAATGTGTTTACGATTAATGCCTGGATTTCGAAAACTATTGGGATATCGAGCGTCCAGAACAGAAGTTTTTGGCAAGGTTGATGCTAATCAGAAGAGACTATCTCGAATGAATGTGGTGACTGGCAGGCACCTTATCAGTCAAGTACGCCAATAAGAAAAATTTCTATGGAAAAATTATCATCTTCAATTCGTGAAAAACGTACCAATACCGAGGACTGGTATTGATCAGCGCTCACGTCCCCTGTAAACACTTCTGTCCGTAGTCTGGCCTTTGAATAAATCTAATTAGCGAATGCTTGGCATTCAGCGCGGATAAACAGGCCTTGTTTGCCTCATTAGCTGCGGGGAAATGTGCTCGCCAAACTTCAACAGCTTCCCTAGAATTAAACAATAGAACTCGGTAAGTAACGTGCATGGAGAAACTTGGGGTCGTCAGTTTATTGCAGAACTGATAGCACTTAAGCTTTATTTCACAAGCGTGACTGAAATTTGGTAATGAAAGCAGGGATAGTACAGATGAATATGGGCGATAAGCCAATGGAGCGATAGAATTTCATCAAAAACTAACTAGCTTTCCCTTCAATGAAGCAAAGGATATCATAAAGGAAAATTTTTGAGGATGACTAAGTGTCAGCAGCTTATTGAAAAACAGCTGGAATCTCTACAGCTTTTCCAAAATTCGACGTAGAAATACGATAATGAATATTTAATGAGACACCTTCTGAAAACAAGCTGAATAGAGTACTCTCACAAATCTTAATAAGATCCACAACGGCTAAAGAAAACGATGCTTAATGAGGCAATTAATGGAGACAAGTTTACTAAAGAAATGGCAGATTTCCATTTAACCCTTTAGAGGGCAAGTGACCGTATATAGTTATTTCCAAAATACTTTTCCTACGTGGGCCATTTTCGGTAAAGTCCACTTTGATTGCACCTTCCATAAAGAAATCCACACGCACTGGTTCGAACGAAAGATATAGACTAACTTCCCCTGGAGAAGTAAGCGCAGCCGCAGCCAACCACGGGTCGCTAAGGACTATAGCGCAAGAGCGAAAAGTTCAATCACCCGCTCCTCCCTACCCTTAAGGTAAGTGTCCCCTCGGTAGCTATGCACATCAAGCAAGTTTGCTAACTCAGGGCGCTGAGTGCCACAAAGATCGCTCACCAGGCTCGGGGCTCGTTCCTGGAACCTTCAGCACAACTGTGCAGCACGCAAGGTCCGCTGCTATACCTTGGGTATCCAGGTAAATGGTTAGGCGCACCAATGTCTCTAAGATGCAACAATTAAATCAAGTAAAAAATTTCTAAAGAGTGAACTTGATGAATTGATCGAATTTTATTAGATCTCAAGTGCATCGTAAAAATAAGATAATGGAATTCGAAAATTATAACTTTTGTGATCAAATTGGGGTCATAAATTGAAGCCAGCTGACAGAAAATAATATCATATTGTTCAGCCTCCTGCTATATTCAGTTTAAGTGACATGTACAATACGCAGTTACTGCACCTCAAACCTTCTAGTTGCGAAATACAAGCGATTACCGTACCACAGACTGCCTCGCTTCGAGATACAAGCAATGACCGCACTTTAGACCGTTTCGCTGCGAGATACACGCAATTATTGCACCTCGATCAGACCGTCTCGCTGCAATATACACGCAATTACTGCACCACAGACTGCCTCACTTCGAGATACACGCAACTACCGCACTTTAGACTGCCTCGCAATGCAGTCTCAGACTCTCCGTACCATCCTAATTACAGAAATAATAGCTACTAAAATAAGTGCCAGCCAAACCCTACAGTCCATTAGAGATGGACGGAGTCGAGCTCCCAACGACTGTTGGCAGAGCTCTCCGCGTGCTGCCTCCAAATTACTTGCGTATTTGCCCCGGAAATAAATGTAAAGATCTTTTTTGGACTGCCAAGAACCCATGAAGCACCGCCGTACTGTGAAATGAAGATTTCGGTTTTGGCATCCGGAAGCATTCATCTTATTGACAGAAGTTATGATTCAACGTAATTTAAACTAAAATGCTCAAGGGTGAAAAACCATCACCCTCGGTGGGGGTAAATTTCAGCGAAATTTTTTATGGTCAGCTAACTCTACAATTTTGGCATTTTTCACACCTAGGTTAACCCACCTGACTCCCCACAAAGACTATGAACATAGTTCAACCCCAATCAGAAATTTATAGGCATTTGTTCGAAGTTATCGAATACCCTTCACTTTTTACCCATAGACAGCCGATAAATTCCCGAATATTTCCGATGGGGACTCCTTCTCCCTCTTTTTGAGTTGGGGGCAAATTTTAACGCCGTCATTTTTGATGGCCAGCTTACTATAGTTTTTTGGCAAGCTTCACATCTAGTACAACCCACTTGACTCCCTCAAACAAAATATGAACTTGCTCAACTCCTTTTCCTTCTTTTGGGTTAGACAGACAAATATATAAATATATTTAAATTTTCAACGAAAACATTATCACCTCTCGTCGCTTCGCTGCGGGTGATAAAAACATACAGTGCAAAGACGCGACGTGTATGGCAGATCACATTGGGGAATAAAGAACATAAATACACTGCTGTTGTTACTACTATTATTAATAAAACTTCACGCACGAGCCCCCACGACAGGTAGCACAACCCAAATGAAGCACATTGCAACACCGGGAAGCCCGAAACGTTGCTAAATGAAACCCGAGAAAAAGCCATTAACAACTTTCTTAAACACCTTCAGGCCAACGCGATCGAAAGCCGATGCCGGCAATGAGTTCCAAACCCCAACAGACCAAGGCACGAAGCACCGACCGAACTGATTAGTTCGACATCTAACCTCCTCCAACGTGAAAGTGTGCTCACCGACCGCAGCACGTAGTTCTCTCCTAAACACCTTAAGTGCAGGGACAGATGAATACAACCAATGCCACTCATTGCTGCACACCTACCTTACCTTGAGTTACCTTGAGAGTCTTCGGAAGAAGTCCAGGTGACGTTGCTCACGTCACCCCACGTGTGTGGAGTCACTCTGCTGGGTGTCTTCTGTGGTGCCGCAGTTTG
>LQNS02277099.1:1841361-1881815 GCA_001587735.2 Parhyale hawaiensis
ATAAATAAAATATGAGAAATTATTGTTCTATCTTGTGCATTTCTGCATTTGAGGGGATGCCAGTGAATGAATTTTTAGCTATACTTTTTGCCAGTATACATAAAGTTTAGCCCGCAAATCAGCATCTACAACTACAATAAATATCTGACGATTAATGTAAGGGTAGAATATCGATTAATAGTAATGGTATGCTGAATTTGCGTTTAGTGACCTTGAATTGATCGTGGCTTCTGTTTTTGATGCCGTTCGGACAAGTAGGCGAATTTGTTTGTGATTTTGATCGTCGATTCTTGTGTTTGTGATCGCTGAAAAGATCGTCGTGTAGACGCGGCTTTAGCTCTCTAATCCATGCAGGTCACTGTAACTGTAGCATTTAAGTGGTATTTATGATTGTAATATAGATATCTTGAGCAATGTTTGGGTATTTCCTGGAAATGGAAAGGTAAAACTACAATCCGCCGTTCGAAATAGATTAGTATAGCTACAAAAACTGAAAACCCGTTGCTCCATTACAATAGTTTTGGCAGATGAACATTAATGCCGACAATTGTTCAGTAATGCACATAATGCACATAGAGCTGGTGAACCCTTCAACCTCATTGAAAATGAACGGGATGGTATTGGCTGCTGTCACCCAACAAGGTGACTTGGGAATCACTATTACTAACAAACTACAACACAGTCAGCAAGTTGACAAGAGAGTGAAAATGGCAAGCAGAGTACTCGCATTCATTAACAGAAATTTTGAATACAAGTCCAAGGACATCATTGTTCCCCTGTACAAGGCATTAGTGAGGCCATACTTAGAGTTTGCTGTTCAGTTCTGGTCGCCACATCTGTGTAATGATATCGATAACATTGAGAGAGTCCAACACAGAGCAGCGAAATTGATATCTTAGCTGCGAAACTTCAAACAAGCCGTATGAATGTCACCTAAAGGAACTGGGTCTGATCTCTCTCGAGCAAAGACGACTCAGGGGGCAACTAAAAGAAACATTCAAGTATTTGAAAGGCTTCAGCGACGTACCTACAACGGAACTCTTTGAAAGAGACATCAATGATCGCTTGCGAAACAACGGTCAAAAACTCAAGCATGAAGCTCGAAGAACCACCTTAGGTCAGCAGTTCTTTCCGTATTTAATAGTCATCATTTGGAATAGACTCCCTTCCGATGTTGTTAGTGCAGAGTCGGTCAACGCTTTTAAAAATCGTCTTGACATACAGTGGGAGAGACATCTTCCACAGCTAAGAACTCCTCCTCCGGGAGTCGCAAACTCTTAGCGGCCAAAGCTTCCGAGGCCACCTTAATCCGTCTTCTTCTCTCTCCAATTCCAACTACACATTTTCACATCTCCAAGATCCGCATATCAGCGGCTCTTGATCGTGCTTGGTACATTCATGATCGTCTCTTTCTTCCTTTTTTTTCTCTTTTCTCCAGTCCTCTATATCCTACTAACATAAAGGCAATAACTCATATAGGGCGCCGTTGCGTAAGCTCCGGTTTCTCTTTGGGATTTGGGCCTATTGGTTCGCCTACTGCCACCTATCTAATCTAATATTGGGGATGTACTTCCCGTAAGCTGAAGACAAAAATCCTTAACCATTTCTTACAGAGAAATTACTGTAGTTACAATACGGAAACAACACCCATTGCTGTTCAATTCTGGTCGCCTCACAAGTGTAAAGATATCGATAAAATGGGAAGAATCTAAAGCAGAGCAACAAAATTGATACTGTAGCTGCAAAACAAGCCATATATTTGTCACTTCCAGGAAGTGGAACTCATCTCACTCCCTCTAGCAAAGACGACTCAGAGGGCAACTAATAGACACTTTCAAATACTTGAATGGCTTTAGCGGCGTGCCGACAACCGGACTTTTTAACAGAGACGTTAATTTTCGCTTGCGAAACAACGACGAAGACCTACTCACAGCCACCAGTTTTTCCCGTACATCACAGTAAATACATGGAACATACTTCCCTCCCCCCTCGAAGTTGTAGATGGAGAGCCGGCCAATACGTATAAAAATCGTCTTGACGAACATTGGGAGCAACATCCTCCACGGTTATGAACGTTTCCTCCAGGAGTCTCAAACTCGTAACGGTCAAAGATTCTAAGCCGCTGTAGTTTACTGTCTTTCATGCCCCAACTTACTTAACGTCCCCGAGCTCTGCAGCATTTGACTGTGCTTGCACGATCAACTTTGCCTGAGTATACTCTCTTAATCTTCTTATTTCTTCACCAGTTATGTTCATAATTCTGACGTTATGGCAGTAGCTCATAGAAGACCGGAGCGTAAGTCCCGAGTGCTCTTTAGTAATAGGCCTCTTGGTCAGTCTATTGTCATTAATTTTATCTAATCTATTATCAAATGGTTTGAAAAAGTATGTTATGAATGCGCAACAGCATGCTCCAGCATTTTAGCTATTTATGAACCGCACTGCTAAGCATGCACTGTATATATTTGTAAAATCTTGGTTAATATTGCAAACAGTGCCTTTTTTATTATTATGGTGATCTATATCAAGGAGAGGCTTAAGCCTCTCCAAATAAAGTACTAGCCAAAAGTATACAGAGTTACGTTACGAGAACTTTCAAAATATTCGCTTCTGTCTGAAGCGATAACTTAGTAGGCTAGTTCACTATCGATTAGCCGAAGCGGCAGTAGAACTTTTCACTACTGACACTAATACCAGTAAATTTTAGAAAATAGTCTCGCAAATGAAGGTTACGATAGTCGATGGTTGGGGAAATTATTCAGAGTCTTTACCATTGCGTTTTAAATGTACAGTGCTTATGCGACGAAAAAAGCATGTTTACAACTAATAGATAAATCGTTATCGCTGCAATATGTGATTTGAAACTGCTTTCCAAGCGAACACCATATTGAATTGTCAAGTCTCTATAGCGCCAACCCCCAGCCCCTGCCCCCCAAGAAATAATATATAATCCATCCCTTTCAAGACACCACAGCTCGTTGGTACGGCCTGCACCGATCGCCAAGCTGCACTTACATTATAACACAACATTCCACCGTACCAGTCAGAGAGACAGTGAGTGGCGTGCACCTGGGACCGATGTACTCCGGACAGACAATTTACCAATGGACACACACACACTCATGTTAGAAAATCACACCGCTTGCAATACAGTCTAACTTCATCACACCACTTGGCTATAAAAATTATGGTCGGGTTTTTACCATATAAAGGCATCAAAGGTAAATCCAACTTGACTTCACCCCCAAGTGGGAAATTCTCCCGCACCGGTTCGTGCTACAGATAGATGCCCCGCTAAGCACCAGAGAAATGCTCGGCTACAGTCGTGCATAGATTGTTAGAGCCTTGGCGTCAGAGACTGAAGGCTTCTGTGACAACTGCCACCTCCGCCGCCCCCCCCCCTCTTCCGACAGCCCCATTTAAGCTAGTGTCACGACCTCGCAGTGAAATGTCAATGTCAGAGACGCTGCGCCGCCAGTCGAGCACTGTAACATCTCACCTACCTGCCGGGGAGGCGAAACTGGAAACGAACGCATACAAACACAGCATCCTGCCACTGCTTATGTATTGGTTACATCCCTGCTTATAAAGTATGCTGATCTTCATGGGATTCAATACTCATAATCGTACAAAAATTTGACTTTAACTTAATGTGAGTGCTAGATCGTTAAACGAATAATTTGTCATCATTTATTTAAGAAAAATATAGTATGTTTAGCCATGATGTAACACATAACATGTCTAGAGCATTAGGTATCAAACTGGAATGAAAGTGAATACTTACAGCCACCAAAAGTTTATGTTTTTGTGAGCGTAAGTTTGTTTGTCTGTCTGCTACAAATATAATTTAAAAAGTTATGGACGGATCTGTATGAAATTATAGGAACTGTTAAAATTGTCATGAAGAACTGATCATTACATTTTCATGATGAGGCGTCATCCCGTTTGCCTCTTTGTCTGCCATTCTTTCAATTCTAAAAGTTATGCACTAATCTTCATGAAATTTACAGATACTGTTAAGAGTGTTTCATATTTAATGTTTTTCATTCTAGATATGCCAGAATAATAGAGAATTTTAGAAGTAGAGTAGACCTATTGGATTGAGATGTACAGTGTGTATTACCAATTATGTATTTAAAACTACATGTGAAGGGCAATTATTTTTAGCTTTTTATTGTAGTCCAGTGGGACCCCCAAACGTCACACCTACTTGGTTTTGTTCCTTGATTGTTCAAGAGTTAATGTTTTGCCATTATGATAGGCCACGATAATTTTTCTCTGTTTTCTCTAAAGTGCATTAAGTGGAACACTGCACAACAAATGATACCTCTTTCCTTTGTTAGTATTAAGTGCTGTTCTTATGTAAGTCTAAAGTATGAATACCTCAGGATGCTGTGCTCTAACTAAATATGTCGAACCCAGCATCCACATGAGAAATATATGAGTTTTGTTTGTTTGAGTGTCACGAGAAGCAGATTATTAAATATTCATCGCGGCCCAAAAAGTATCAGATTCTGAACCATTTTGAAATATTCTTTTGCATTGAGCTCTTGTCAGCACTCAATACTGGCCACCATATGTCAGAGCCGTCCGTTGGGGGTCCTGCTACGTAACTTCCAAACCGGCCCTGCACGGCGTAGATACACTGGTTCGCGTTGCCGCTGCTTTGGCAAGCCTCACCAACATAAGTGTGTATCGTATCGTACAAGTGTTCCCTGTTAGAACTGCTTGCAGACACCCTCTGTAGTAGCTGTAGGTATGTCTGTAGTGAGTTAATATCATTTGCATCATTTGCAATTACCTTCATATACTCTTGCAAAACTAGTGCACACAAAGCCCACGATTAACGTTACGGACGGCTCAAGTTAAGCAAATTAGATTAGCTCAGACACGCAACGCACATTACTGGCGCTCTGAGCACTCGAACTGTTGTTCAAGGCTGCGAGTAGTCAGGTGAGGATTTCTGTTCGTCAACTGCAGGGTGGAAAGACAAGATGGACTTCAACACAAACACCCAAGCGTCGGTACCGCGACAGCAAAGAGAAACCACTTCTGATGGTTTTGCTTTAATTCTGCAATAATTTCAACAGTGCGAACGCGACACACTATAGTCTAGTTACCTCCGCCAAGGAGGTTATATTTTCGTCGTGTTTGTCTGTCTGTAAATTTGTCTGTCCGTCAGCAGGATAACTCAGAAAGTTCTGAACCGATTTGGATGAAATTTACAGGGATTGTTAGGTATGTTAGGAGGAACAGATGATTCACTTTTGGTGAAGATATGTTTGTTTGTTTGTCTACCTCTTTTTTCTCACTGCCAGAACTCAAAAAGTTATAAATGGATTTTTATAAAATTAACATGAGTTGTTAAGTATATAACAAAAAGTTAACTACCAAATTTTGGTAATGATCCGTTAGTTCGTTCGTTCGTTTGTCGCTGTTTTCAATTTTATGCATGTTAGCACAATAACTCAAACAATAATAATAAGATCCTAATGTAATTTATAGGGGCTGGAAGTAATGTTGAAAGACATAAGTGACTAAATTTTGGTGGAGATCGGTACGTTCGTTTGTATGTTTAACTCATGTTTGTCATAACGTTTGTTATCAGTATAAATCAAAAAGTTACTAACGGATCTTCAAGAAAATTGCACAAGCTGTTATTACTATCAAAAGACACAAGTCACTCGATTTTGGAGTTAATATAAAGAAAATTATGGTTTCAGAGCCAATTTGAATTTTTTGCTACCGTTGCCTTGCTTGGCGGAGGTATGCGCTCTCAAAGTGCTCTAGTTGTAAATAATATTCAAGCATTAGATGTAGCTAAAATAAATAGGCTACAGTATCTAGTCTACTAAGTACCTACTATAACTGCTGAAATTTGCAGGTTGTCCTTTACTGGCTTCGACTTTTCAATAATTTTGCTTTTCCTACAAGAAATGGACGTCTGTTATGGATGTGAAGATATATTTTTACAAGCTATGCCAAAAATCATACAAGCTGTAGCGCTAATGACGCAAAAACAGTAACTCTTCCAGCATAACTTGAAGGCGCAAAAATTGACCTAGTAAAGCTAATCCGTATAAAGGATACTGCATAAAGAGATATCGTGCAAGAGTATAGAGTGTAAAAAGACACTGCATCAGGAGATACAGTGTAAAGGTAAAGGTATCAGCAAGCTTGCGTGCTGATGTCACGCGACAGAGGAGCTAGGTTCGATGCCACGCCTGACAGGCGAGCTCTTTGCGACGCTGGCTGCACTGACTTAGCAGAAATAGGTATGCACAGCTACCGTGGGGGCACTTACCTTCCTCAGAGACGTTGGTAGGGGCGCGGGTCGTTGAGTCTTCTGTTGATGACGCCATAGTTCTTAACGACCCTTTATCGACTGCAGTCATACTTTCTCTTCTAGAGCCAGTTGGCCTATATTTGGAGCACGTACCAGTGCGTGTGGGTATCCCAGTTGAGGGTGCGCTCAAGCTGACCTTATTTTTACCACAGTGAAATGAAAGATACGTGATCAAAACAATGTAGTGTGAGATGAACAGCCTGTCAGAACCAATCGCAGTATTGGACTTTCTCATGGTGAGGAAGTTACTGAAACGGTACTGGCTCTCACGAGCCGTGACATCATGCAGGCCGCCCCTTTTCCCCATTTATTTTTTATTTCAAGAGAGCCCACACTCGTCCCTCTCTCTATTCAGTTTGAAAACAACAATAGTAAAATTGCTATTAAATTTATACAGCCATACCTTTTTTAGCAAATAATCTTCGCACGAGCAGAAGCAAAAGAAACTGTAAGTCACTCCAACTTTGTTCCTTTGAAGAGTCCTTCTAGCCTCGAATGCTCTTGGGGCAGCCAAAGAAATATGACGGTAGCATCTTTTTCTTATGGCTGTACCATAAAGGAGCGCAAGAGTTTGTACAGTGTCGGAGATGAAGTACAGCCGCTACGTATACTTTTTCCCAAGTTTGGGCCTCAGGGAAGGAACGTAAATCACACGACACCTCATTCTGAAACTGAGAGTGGAGGAATTTGTCTACACAAATCTGTAACAGGCACAAAGTAAACGGTACGTCAACACTGCTAGCGAACACGTTCAAATCCCATTGGAAATGTCTTTAGACTGTAGGGTTGAATGCTTTTCAACTGTCAATTTGCACAAAGAACGTATTTTTATTAGAGAAAAACTATTGCTTTTTGGCATAGAATTTTCTGCTCTGTTTAAAGAATGGTGAATATCACTGTTTAAAGAATGATAGGGGTAAAGTCTGCCGAGCTTTATACGAAAAAGTCACCTTCAAAACTTATGCTCATAGAAGCTCGCTTTTGAGGCAGGCCAAAAAAAAAATGGTAGAAGTATTTATTTTTAAGAATGAGTTAAAATCGTAGAAAGAGTCCATTTTGTAATGTAATTCACAGAGTCAGAAATATTTTGTATTATTGCATAAAATCCCGTATAGCTTATTTACTGAATACCAGTAAATGTCCAACATATTCTCGTTTAAACTGTAATATTGTGTTTTTGTTGAAATACAGATTAATAGTTTATGGTGGTGTTCAGTCCAAAAACAAGCTGTTACTAACGAATGTCTTAAAATGCAGTTGTATTCAGTAAACAACAAGTATTTCTTATCCTACAATGAGTTTTCTATTACTGTATTCAACTCTAAAAAAAAACTTATTTCTGACAAATATTTTACCTGAAAGCGATTTTCAGTAGAAAATTTTTTTGCAGCATTATTCAACCATCTTACTGCTTTACTGCTACGTTGGATCCAGAAAATTTTTTGTTACTTACGGTTGTCTTGAATTCATATCATGTCTACAACGTACAAAGTATTTTCCTGCTTCTGTCAACACTCACCAAGAAATTTTTATTATTTAGCTCCTTACTTATGTCTTAGATGCAAGCCGTATTCAAACGAAAACAATTTCTTGCCGACACATCACGACGAGGCACAGCAAAATATTTTCCTGACAAATTAAGGGAAGACGACTATGAATGTCTCGTGTCATGACGACTAAAAGACAAAAGTTTTCCCCTGGATCTCGGAACAAAGGACGCTCCACTTCAGCACATTTCACTGGCAAGACGAAATTTTTGGCTTCATATCAGCGAGCGCAGCGGTCGTGGCACCAAATTCACGGCACTTTTACCCTTTTCTGTGACATTTTTATGTCATCGCGAGTTTTTTTTTTTATTTTTCTACGGCGCTGAGAAGCGAGGCAGAATGCGGGGAACTGCTCTAGCCTGAAACAAATGATCCATTTAGACACTAGGAAATGCTAGTCTGAGCGTGTAAGAAAGAAATGATGGGCTCCTTGAGGTCGTAGAGCGTCGAAACAAGACTCGTTCATGTCAGATATTTCTAAACACTTTGCTTTGGTTGGGCAGAGACATGGAAATAAAATGATTTTCTGCACGAGCATAAAGGCTACTGAGTGTTAGCCTAATGTTGAGCAATACTATACAATGAACAGACGTTCGGGTCGCACATCCTGGAACTTAAGTATGTACTTTTTAGTGGTTTCTTTGATAGCAATTTTTACTGAACAATCGAAAAAGCCCGCAAGCTGAACGTCCGCCCATATGTTGCCCATGCAAATAGAATATAGTGTGCTTAACAATACATCTTAAACTTAATGGCCCGCTTAATCCGGTATATTGACATAGGACGTGCGCATATATATGCGGCCGTTCTAAAATTATTGTGTTGGACTCAATCTCAACGTTAGTTATTGGTTGTCTGCTTGTATGTTGAATAACTTTCTCCTATTTATTGTTGAGTGTTTCCAATTGTTGCTTCATAACCATTCATGTCTTGTGGACCGTTTGTAGTATAAAAAGTAATGCTGACTTTTGACTGTTTCTATGCTGTTGACCATTCTCAAGTGATTTGTCGCTTCAGTATCCCAAGATTGTTGACTGTATAGCTGTACCAATATTTTTAACCGTTGATGTGTTCTCATACTGTTAATCGTTGACTGTTCTCATACTGTTCAACGTTGAATGTTCCCATGCTGTTGATTGTCTCCATACTTTTGACCGATGACTGTTCTCATACTGTACTGCGTTAAATGTTTCCATACTGTTGACCGTTGATTGTCTCCATACTGTTGACCGTAAACTGTTTCCATACTGTTGACCGACGACTGTTCTCATACTATCGACATTTGACTGGTCCCATACTGTTGAGCGTTGACTGTTCCCATGTTGTTCAGCACTGACTATTCCCAAACAGTTGAGCGTTGATTGTTCCCATACTGTTCACAGCTGACCGTTCCCATGCTGTTGACTGTTGACCGTTCCCATGCTGTTGACAGTTGACTGTTCCCATACTGTTCACAGTTGACCGTTCCCATACTGTTGACAGTTGACCGTTCCCATGCTGTTGACTGGTATAATATGGTGTACCGTTCCAATGCATTGAACGTTTGTGACGCATTGACTTGTTTTTTCTTACAGATGGGGGAAGCTCCGGATGCTGGAACCCTACCAGCCTGCCTACTCAGCACCGGCGGCCGCAGCATCTCGGCCCTCCACACTGGCCGGGCCAAACCCCAACATGGCGACGGCTGCCGCTGCCGCAGGGCCCGCAATTCAAATCCAAAACTCATCCAACATGTCACTGGTTCGGCCAAAGAGGATTGAATCACTGAACTCCTTCAGAGACAATTTCCGGGAAGGATACAAAGACGCTTACAGATATTGGGGCATGCCATCGAAGTCCTTTTCATCTGGTCTTGGCATCAGCACAATGACCGGCGTTTGGGGGATAGGCACCTCAACCTTGGGGATCGGTCTAGGGAACTTAGGAGGATCGAGATCAGGTTTTAATGAGTACCGAAGAGCATCTTCAGGCAGTACTCTGGGCTTAGGAGGAGCAGGGACAGTACCTGAAAACGGTTTGAGATCTGTCGAAACAGCCTTGGGAAGTGTCAGTCATTTGGGTAGTAGAAGTCACAGCATTTCTGGTAGTTCCCATCGCCTGCACCGAATGGACGGGAGTCACCAAAACTTGTTGCAGGAAGAAACCAAATTTCGTCATCCTCCACCGACCATCAACATCGCAGACACCAGCATCACCGTAACCAATATGGATGATGAGAGTACTAGTAACAGTAACAGTAGAAACAATAGTATGACGGACCTGCGATGTCCTCATAACAGTAGCTGTTGCAATGAGGGTTGTTACCTTACGGGACCAAGCGGCCTGAAGCCTCTAGCTTCACAGATAAAAGTTAGAAGTGCTGTAGATTTGGTCACGCTTGTAATGCAGGAGAAAAGAAACTTTATGTAATTCTGAGTTTGAACAAAGTACATCAAGCATGCTGATATTTTCGTTATGCTATAAATGTATCATAAAAAAAAATTTTCTGATCATAATAAAATCCAATCAGAGTGCAGATTAATCACACTAATAATATACTGAAAGGAAAACCCTATCTTGCTCTTATAAGTGTAAAAATACACCCAGAATGTAATCCATTGTAACCTTGCAGTGCAGGAAAATAGAATTTAGGTTTATTTTGATCAGTAAGAAATACACCCAGACTGCTATAAATTTCATCCCGTTTGTCATGCAGGAGAGAAGAAATACTTGTTCTAGTTCCAATGAGTATAAAAAAGACTAGTAGAAAGCTCTACTTTATGTAACTAAGATGGAGCAAAATTAAGCACACAAAATAATCTTTTTTCATTTTAGTCCTCAAATATTGACAATTTCATCAACTGAACGTTTCTTTGCAATAATGTATAGTATTGCTTTGCTATGCCATCAGTAGCGCAGTGGTTAGGAGCGCTGCCTCGCTCCTTGTCACGAAGGGGGACGTTCCATTCCCAGCCACGGAAGTGTTAGTGCTCGGCGATGCAGCGACTGTATTTCTGTCGTTGATAGTCTGCAGGGGCCGGTGTAGTTATCATTTGCGCCTTCCGTCCTTGACGCCCATGCAGCCGTACACTGCTCTGGACCTACATAGAATTTACCTACAGCACGAACGAGTGCACGCGGGTATCCGAGTTGGGTTATACGGTCCAGGCGACTTGCCGCTACCTACAGAGTGTCACTCAAACGTTGACACAACTAAGAGGATTCTGTGAAACTAATCAACACGAGCAGAATAAACCGCTCACTGCAATATCAATGACTGAAGCATATATATAAAGCTGAACCCCACGTAAGGTTGGGGATGGGGAGGGAAATATGTTTACCTTATATGATCAGGAACTTACTGTGAAAAGTTTAGCCATATTTCTAATTTTTACTACAGGCGGTAAATAAAATAAATGGCTATGGCCTCCTCATCATGAATTAAAAAAGCTTTAAAATGCATACTAAGATATCAAAGAAAGTGTAAATTAAATTGGTGACTAACATACGTCCTAACTACTTCATGCGAGTTTCATTTACCATGTATGAATATTAGTTATAAACCTAATAGGAGTAACTCATTCTATGAGAGCACCTACGTTTCTAAGCAATAGGACTGTGTTGTTTAAAATCAATGTGGAATTACATGACAAACAATATCGTGAAAAGATGTGCATCTATCTTGTGTATATAATTTTAAGCATCTTTGTTTACACGATCCGATATGTTCGACCGTTGACATAAAAATATTGTACAGTCTGGCTGTATTCTTATTGTAAAAACAAATTTCTTTAATTCATAGTATCTCCTCACAATTATGTTAGTTATTAGTTGAATTTTCACAGCAACCTGATGTGTATCTTTAATTCTCATCCTTAAACAGTTCTTAAGAAATAAGGTAAATTAATCAATATCCTATCTAATGTGAATAGGTAGCCGTAGTTTACAAACTTTTCCTTTACTGTATTGTCCATTATATAAGATATCCTACGAAAAAAAATCGGTCTATTTTTCTAAGGCTGGCATTATGTGAATAGCACCACTGCATCTACTATGTCGGTAATTTTCTATGTATCTACATATTTGACCAATGCTAGTAGTTTAGTACAGCCAGCGCTTCATAGGATTCCAAGTAGAAAGAGTAGGTGAATACTAGAGGCCCATTGGGATTTTTCGCTTCACAATATCTGAAACACTTTTTCGGCAAAAAAGTTCAAGCAGATGTTGCAACCTGCTAGAATTTTCTCGCTGTCCAACTCATGAACAATTTTTTCGGCTTAACTATTTGTAAAATAATGAGATTAATCAACCAGTAACAAACAGGGAGTAGTAGTAAGCCATGAACTTATTATTAGTATCATATTAAGTATCATCAAACATCACTGATTATCACAAATTGGTTTTTCGTTTCATTTCTTTTAGGCCTGGGCCCCACTGACATAACAAGCGATGCAAGTGATTTTTACGGAAGCCATGGCGCCTATGAGCAATGGTGCGTCGCGCGATCTGGGTTGCGTCGGTGGGGACAGTTCATTGCTGTACTCGATATTACGTTTTTTCATGCAACAACTTTGTTGCGTCGCCGATCAATTGTTTCGATGAGGCCTTTCTTACACCGATGTGTGTGCTTATGCAATAAACAGTGTATGGCATTGGACCGTTGTTATGAAGCCTTATGGTTAGCGCACTTAGACAAATCTCTGGAGCGGTGAGTTTATATATACCTTTAAATATAAGGCAAATCTAAACAGAAGCCGATTAAATTTACCTTTTAATAGGTATATATCAACTTACTGCCACAAGAGCTTTCTCTGTGTGTTTATATAGGGACTCGGATTAGAGGTTGGAGGTTGATTCAAACCTTATGCTTTCTGTTTCCGGTTCGTAATTCAAAGCATCGAGTATGTCGTTTCTTGAAAACAACAGAGACGTGCCCAGCCTTCTGTTATATTTTTTTTTCTTTAATTTACCGCACACTTGAGGAGATGTCCGAAACTCTGCTAATAACACCTGCCATGCAGGCCAGCTCATGTGCCGGCTAACATTTCATTAAATCGTTAGCTAGGCATCCGGTGGAAAAGAATGAAATAAAAAAGTTCGGATACATTTTCCTGCATACGGGAACAGAAAGCTGTAGTGTGCACCCGTCATAATAGATGATTATAAGTGTTAGGTTGCAGTGCGCTGTATATGCAGTACATGCGATATGAGAATTTCTTGCGTCTCTCGAGCTGCTTAAACGCAAAGATCGGCAGAGATGGGTTAGCGAATTAAAGCTAGAATGATGAAAAAGTCACTATGCACTGTTATAACATGTCTACTTATTTTGATCGCAATATTGGTTGAACCTATTCCACCAAGGTGATAAATACCAAGATGAGAAGTGTATAATTATTATGTGAGTTATACAGCTTACAGTGACTCGCCTAACATACTGTATCAATAGAAAGTGACGAAGGAGAAAAATGAGAATTACTTTAATGCATATTTACTTTTTGAGCATTTGAAAAAATAGATAAGAGTAGATATGAGCCCTGCACTTTATTTTCATTAAACTGTGTTCTGTCTCAACATATATCTGATTGTGCTCAACGTGGAATTGTCATATAGCTTTTAACGTTACAGAATTGTTGAAATAAGTGCCCAGGCGGTAGGAACAATTATCAAACAACACCTGTCGACAATTTACGCTTAGTAGATCACTAGATCACTCCCGCTCTCAGTATCATAGTTCACTAGTGACCCGCACCGTCATGAAATGACTGTAAAAATAATTACTTCAACAAAGCCACTGGTTCCTTGATTCTTCTTCTCAGGATTATTTTCCTCTTTCCTTCATTTGTTTTCTGCTCAATTTGCACAGCCTGAGCTCAGAGAGAAGAAAAATATTTTCAATGTGGAGGAAGTCCAAGCTGGCAACAGCGCCACTCCTTCGATCGAGGCACTTCAGACGCCTTCGAGTTTATGTTTAAACTATTTGGCGAAGCAACGGACCCCTTACCGTAAAATAAATGGATTTCTTCTCACCTTATACATTAGATGAAATTTTTCCTATCTAATGCTTCGGATGGGGACGGAAGGGCAAACCAAGTAAACAACCTACAACCTGTGCATTATTACCTCCGCCAAGGAGGTTATGTTTTCGTCGTGTTTGTCTGTCTGTCTTTCTCTTTGTCTGTCCCCAAAATAACTCAAGAGTTATGAACCGATTTGGACGACATTTACAGGGACTATTATATATGTTATGAGGAACAAATGATTAACTTTTGGTGAAGATATGTCCATCTGTTCATTTGTTTATTTGTTTGTATGTTTGTTTGTCTTCCTCAATTTTCTCGATGCCATAACTCAAAAATTTATGCATAGATTTTTGTGAAATTATCATGAATCGTTAGGTATATAACAGAGTAGATGATCAAATTTTTATAAAGATCCGTTTGTTCGTTCCTTTGTTTGTCACTGTTTTTAATTTTATGCTTGTTAGCACAATAATTCAAAAAATAATGAATGGATCTTTATGAAATTTATAGGGGTTGTAAGTAATGTTAAAAGACATAAATGATTTGAATTTTGGTGGTGCAGATCGATTCGTTCGTTTGTATGTTTGACTCATGTTTGTCTTAACGTTTGTTAGCAGCATAGCTCAAAAAGTTATGAACGGATCTTCAAAAAAATTCCACAAGCTATTATTACTATCAAAGGCACAAATGATTAGATTTTGGAGTTTATACAAAGAAAATTATAGTTTCGGCGCCAATTTGAATTTTTTGCTACCATTGCCTCGCTTGGCGGAGGTATGCGCTCCAGCCGAGATTTAAAATAAGCTGAATTTAGATCTACAGTTCCTGCAGGAGGGGTTTAAAGCAAGCCACCATCAGAACTTGTACCTGCAATATGAAGCACCCCAGCGTAAAAGCTAAGCTAAAGTATGTATTGCTCTGAAGCCACGAAAATAGAGCTTCACGTGCGTAACTGTCATAATGGGATGCATTTTTTTTTTTTAATTGAGTTAACGGAGGAATCCTCCACATGCATCACAGAAAACTGGGGCTTCGTTCCTACAGCACATAATTTACATACGTATATTAGTGACTTAAACAGCATGTGAAACTTGGGCAAGTGACGTAATAAGTAGTAAGTGGCAAAATTGTAAAGAAACAAATTATTTATCAGTGGAATGATATGAATCATTTAGCACTTGAAATAAGAAGTAAACGGCCAAGTAGTAAGGAAATAATTTATTTATTGGTGCCATAATGTCAGTTATTTACAGGCTAAAGCGATCGCCATTCGGTAACGCTGTAGATGGAGCAGTTCCTACTAAAACTGATATTTATTTGGAGAGCAGTTAATTATATTAGATTAGATAGGCGGCAGTAGACGAACCAAAAAGCCCATTCCCAAAAAGACACCGGAACTTACGCCCCGGCCCTCTATGAACTAATGCCACTATGTTAGTAGGATGCAGAGGACTGGCGAAACAAAAGGGGAAAAATGGAAAACGAAAGAAAAAAGAAAGAATAAAGAAGGGGGAAAAGAATCACAGCCAAAGAGATGATCATGAATGCACGCAAGCGGGATTGATAGCCGCTGATATGCGGAGCTTAAAAATATAGATGGAGCGGAAGTGAGAAGAAGTAAAGTTTGAAAGTTACTTAAAAGATACTTAATAGTAACGGAAAGAAATTAATTTTCGTGATTTTACAATGATATAGAAGTGAATGTGGGCCTCTTAAGCCCGCCCGTTATTCTAGGAAGAAAGCTTGCTGTTCCTGATAAAATTAGAACATATTATAAGCTGAAAAAATAATTAAATAGTATATAAAGCATTGCTCTAGACATTCGATAGAATTGAAATCCAGTATGAACCTCTTATATATGCCTGCTTTTCATTCTTGGGTTAATGAAAAATGCAACCCTTAATAAACAGTTTGTTTATTGTAAACAGTAAATGGTTAAATAGTAAATAAACCTACCCAATATCAGTATTGTACAAAAATAATATTTGAGTCATTACAATGAAATAAAAATTTAGCGTGGACCTCCCAAGCTAGCAGTATTAAATAGAGCTATGCCTGAAAAAGTCGAAGTTTAAGGTGGACGTTGAAGATATAGGGCAGGGCGCAAGGCACTTTAGTTCCGTGTCCGGTAAGCAGATTGAAATATTTTTCAGGGCTAATGCAGCACTTTACGAGGGAAAAGGTTTTTTGGAGTTTTGCAAGCAAGTGAAATGAATAATCAATGTTTCATGCAAGGTAGAGTTGGGAAGGGAAGGGCATTCATCGGCAATATGACCCAAGGTGGAAGAACGCCATCTTGGCGCATCTGCGGCTACTGTAGGTAAATAGTGATTTTGCTACAAATGTTATCTTTAATTCAGACACGGGTGGGTGAAGAATTTATCGATTTGGCCAGTGAAATTAAGCATGATAATTGAGCGTGACATGACTAGAACTATTGATAGGAGGGCAGCCTTCGACCCGTTAATATGAATATAATTAAATCAGTCTTTTATTCTTAATCGATAACTCTTGATATTTTCCAAACCTCAACTTTACTCTGTAATTTTATTATTTTAGCCGTTTCAAGTGTAATGTGGTTGCTTCTAACACCTTCAATGCCACTCAAAGTGGCGAAGCTAACGCCTCTTTACAAAGTCCGGACATGTCAGGTCTAGTGTGTTCAGCTTAACTCTGACCAGCCAAGCGATGATACTTTTATGTTTATATACCCTGACATCGCCTTTCTGTTTTCTTTTAAATCCTCCAATATGTTTCCCTGAAGTTTCTAAAAAAAACTGAGTGCAATAGTATCCAGCTTGCCCTTTGGCTCGTGCTAACTTGTCAACCGAGATAATGCGGATATTTGTGATTATATTGAAACGGGTGGACGGTTTTACCGATTCGATTTCAAATACAGAGGCGTGTTGTAATCATAACCCAGTCGAGCTCCCGCAACCTGGCTAATGGTAATGGTTATGACAGCCACATATTCTATCGACGAGCGAGGTAGGCGTAACAATTATGAAATTTTGTGTTACGAGTGATTGTAATTTTATACGCGGAGATAGAAGTGCGTATCTTTAATTACCTCCTCAGGGCTACGGAGTTCACTCGTTGCTCATTCACACAAGTTTTGGTTTCCCTTCGTTAAAGTGAATGTTTGTGGGAGGTACACACGCCGTAATTAATCGCCTTTACCGCTTTCCGGGTTGTGATTATAACACAATTGGAGGGCTAATATGATTAGTGCAGTAACGTATTACATTTACCCAAGCCCGTTACTGCATTAGTCTTATTAGCTCTCCAATTGGTCAGCAGCGCGACCACCGGTTACCCTCTTATTGTGATTACAACGCGCCTCAAGCTGTGCCACTGCGCTCACTCAACAGTGGCTACCGAAAGATCTTCAAAATGAATTTCTAAGGTACAGTAATCAATGCCCAACACCCCATTGACAAAGATGAGCAAAGTGAATTTAATTCCTTGGCCTATTCATCTTCTCAAAGGATGTCTACACTCATAGAGGGTACTATGTACTTGACAGCTCTTTCAAATGTCAAATTAATCCTACGGCTGACAAATAAAACTTCAGCAAAATAGTTTCTAATCAATAACTAATAACTAATTCTAATTAATTAAAACAAATTTGTAAACACCCACAGCCGTGTGTGATAGTCATTTACTTTTAGTACACTGAACTAACCTCAAAAGCTATGAAGGTAATTTTTTCTCTTTCACCGATGATCTACGTTCATGAAGATTTCTTCCTGATAGTTCTATTACTGTCGTCACCATGAACGGTTACTGCTGGTATCTGTTTCAGGAAGATTATTTCAAACTTTTATCAATCAGCAGTAAAATTCATTTGGTAGGACAAGGCCGTCTGTTAGAGTGTACCTAGTGTGTGCTACACTTCATCTGATGCTTTTTGTTATATTTTTTATCTGAATAAACGAAAGAAGTGGCAAGAGCCAACAGCTCAGTCAAAGGTAAATTTAAGGCCTCTCCATTCACAATCCATACCCTTCTCAGACGATTAGCAGCATTTTCGCAACAGCATCTAATTCTATATCCAGTACGCACAACAGTGCAGAACTGTTCTGATAGTAAACACTGTTTCTAATGGCAACGTAATGCCCAGTCGATTTCCGGAAATTATCGCCTTATTCATTTCATCACCGGCCGTTTTATCCTGGGCCGCAGAAGTGATGGAGGGGGTGAGGGGGAAACAACGCCAGCAACTGGCTATCTCCCCCTCAGCCGGCACGGAGATTGGCATCATCATCCTCCTCCTCACAGTCGTCCCATACAAGCAAGGACACATCTGCTTTAGGCAGGCATCCTCTAGCTACCTCGGTTGCTCTCAAGCTCGTCCAAACGAATTACTTCAGCGGTGTACCGAACTGTCCTGCAGCTGCCTGTCGACGACTGGAATGCAACCCCACGGAAATGAGTTGAGATGTAGGTACTGGTGTCAATTCTGAAATGAGAGGAGGGTTCGAGGTCGATCTGACGTGGACTGCACTGTAACTACTGGTGCTAACTGCCAAAATGAGAGGAGAGTTTGATGACGATCTGACATGGAGTGAAGAGACTGTGACTACAGAGGTTAAATTTTGAAATGAGAGGTTGGTTCCAGGACGATATGACTTGGAATAAAATGCATATGGCGGTGTCAATTTCCGGGATGACGAAATGAGAGGAGGTTTCGACAACGTTCAAACAAGTAATAAAATGTAGTAACCGGTATTAGTCTCTGGAATGGGAAGAGGCTTTAGGGAAAGGGGGTGACATGCAACCGCAGATGTGGCTGCATGTCAGCCAACCACGGGACAGCTGTAATTGAGAAGTGTCATTGACTAGGACGTCGTTAGCTTAAACTAAAAGGGTCAGATACAGAGCATCAGTTATAATTGCACAGTAACGACCAAGGAAATTGTAATTATTTTGCAGCATATTCAAGCTTGTCAGCTCCTACATTTTTGTTGTGACTTCTATCAGGAGATACAGTAGTAATTACAAAGAGCAAGCAAAAAATGCATTATCTCTAGCTGTGTTGACGGACAAAATGAGGTTAAATAACAGTCTGTCAAGACTGTTTGTGCACTAGACCGAATAGATTGAGTCATAACCACTGTTATGAATGTTCTCTATGGTTCGAGTAGTGTAATTCTGATACTAGTAAGCCTACAAATTTCACAAACTGAGGCCGTATGACGTCAGTGTAAAAAAAATTACAGCAAACAACGACATTTCTTCTTGGTGCTCAAGCACAAAATGAGGGAATATCAACTCTTAATGCGTAAACAACAGCTAGATTTCGAACATAATGCGCCATTGTCCGTGCACTGTAATGTATGTTGCCAGTCAAGGTTCAAATTTTATATCTATTCTCATGGCTCAGGTCGTCCAGTAGATAGATGCAAGTATTGTCCAATACCGTTGTTTTCATGCAGGTTCACACTGCAGCCTTTTGTTACCGTACGAAACACAAAATATTTGGAGGTTTCATTGCCTGCCTGACATTGTAGACACCATTTTATGTTGACCAAAATATTTGCAGAAACAATAAATGTAGCGTCAACTAGCTCTTAGTATGTGTAACTAGAGCACTCTGAGAGCGCATACCTCCGCCAAGCGAGACAACGGTAGCAAAAAATTCAAATTGGCTCTGACACTATGATTTTCTTTGTGTCAACTCTAAAATCTGATCATTTGTGCCTTTTGATAGTAATAACAGCTTATGCAATTTTCTTGAAGATCCGTTCATAACTTTTTGAGTTATGCTGCTGGCAAACATTATGACAAACATGAGTGAAATATTCAAACGAACAAACCGATCTGCACCAAACTTTAATCATTCATGTCTTTTAACAACAATAACAACACCTATGAATTTCATAGAGATTCATCCATTGCTTTTTGAGTTATTGTGCTAACAAGCATAAAAATAAAAACAATGACATACAAACGAACGAACTAATGGATCATCACAAAAATTTGGTCATTAACTTTTTGTAATATACCTAATAACTCATATGAATTTCATAAAAATCCACCCATAACTTTCTGAGTTATGACAATGAGAAAAATGTGGCAGACAAACAAACAAATGGATGAGCAGATCTTCACTAAAAGTTAATCATCTAATTCTCCTAACATACCTAACAATCCCTGTAATTTTCGTCAAAATCCGTTCACAGCCAGGTAAACAAACCCGACGAAAACATAACCTCCTTGGCGGAGGTATCTAACTAGAGTGACGTTTCAGATGTCTTTTTATATATTAAGTGATATCAAACTTGAAAAACTATGCATTTTCTGTTGTTTGTAAGGAGGCAGTAAACGAGTCGGGCATGTGACGAGCACACTACCGGCACCCAAAACACGAAAGTGTGGATCCGGCTTAATGTACGTATGCTCTTACTCACCTAAAAGTGAATACTTCTTTAATAGTTACATATTTCATTGCTTGGGTCACTCTTGTGCTATAGGAGATAAAAAGTAGGGGAATAGTAAAGACTAAATAACAATACGACACCGCCAAACACCACACAAGTTTGAAAACCACGGAATGTGTGATAAAGCACGCATTACATGGGCAGCGTTTCCCAAACAACTAAAACGCCATAATCACAATCGTGAAAAAAATGGAGCGCCTTAGCAGGCGCTGGCTTTTACGACCGAGGCATCAGGGCTCTCGTTCATCGCTGGCAAAAGTGGATTGAGAATGAGAGATACTACATTGAAATATAAATTCTGAAGAACAACTGATCGCTCGTTTTGTTAGTGCCATTTCGTCTTCGTTGCTTTTCTACTTTTTGAGTTAAAAAACATGAAGCATTACTTTTGAAATGACCTTCGTAGATAGTCAAGTTTGGAGTGAATTACAACACAAAAAGCTTCTTTGCACTTTTCTACTGTTTATAAGAACACAACACCTCCATTATATGATGAGTGGAGGGAACATGTTTATTTAGCTGCAATGTGAACTCATCTCGAAACTAGTCTCAAATATATCTGAAGCGTGCAATATCACCTTGAGTTTCTTGCAGTATCAGTATCCTACCACGTGTCAGGCTCCGTCCCTAACAGAGTTTTTCGGACTCCCCAGTAGCAGAAGTTAACGTGTTTAGCAAGCGAGACGGAAAATAAGGCTGTTTATTAGTGATACTCAGCCCCGTGTGCTACGGTGGGCTAGCATTGTGTCAAAATTTGGCATAGAAGTTATTACATCAGCATTGTGTCCGCCATTCGTCAGTACCTGCAGAGGCTTAACCTTTTATTAATCCTTTGAAAATTCAACAGTAAACCATGTAATTATGTTTTATTTTATTTCTACCACTAAGCTCTCTCGCAACTCACAGAAAACCTGTATATGTAATTGTGAGTTTACCTCGTGTAAGGTAAATCCACTCAGACCTCAGCTTAGATTAAAAAAAATCTTTTCAAAAGTAAATTCAAACTTGGTGCTATCGAGATATCTCTCTGTGTAATGACAGTAACTGGAGTTATCACGATCAGTGTCGATTTTTTAAATAAAGCGAAGTGTTTTTTTTTCAATTTTGTCGCTTAACTTTTTTCGTAATGAGGTTATTTGCGGCTGCTATCAGTGCCAGTTTTATCTTTTCCAGCGTTGTTGCAGTCTCTGGAAACTCTAGCTGTAGTTACAATAACAAGTTCAACTATACTTAGCCAAGTCATGAATACTTTATTTGTGTAGTTTTACAGTAGGAGAGATAGTAGCCATATTACAAGCAATGGAAACACTCTAGCACAAGCCAATCTCAGGAGGGAAAAAGCAATAGTTGCCTCGTGCCGGCGCTACACTGATCAAGCACACTCTCAACTTAAAAAGCGATCGTTCAGCTTCACGCCGTACATATACGTTACCGGCTTCCACAGTGTATCGACGTACGAGGTGAAAGTTCGCCTATAAGTTGAGCATACGACTGTACAGTGTGCCTATGCCATGAAATATTGTCATAAAAGGTAGTGATACACACACAGTAAATTCAGGATTTTTCTACTCTCTATCTCTCCTTCACTCTTTTGCATCTCTGTCATATGTTGTACATTTAATGGAGTTACTGATAACGCTAGCTTCTCTGTAAAGTATCCTAATATATATATATATAATGTGAAGTCTTGTTGTGTACCTATTTATCTGCATATGATAGCATGATATTATTCCAGTAAATCTCCATGGGCCTTTTTCTACTGAAACACCTTTCTACTTTACTACTGCGTAGATGTCAGTGTTACTATGCTGTAAACCTAAGGAATTTAGGAGCGTTGCCGTCGTCCCCTTTGTTCGAGATAATTTATTCTCATTGCTTTTAATTAACCAAAGTCTAATCCTGAGGATTCAATTCGTAGTGAGATAGAGAAGCGTGGGGCGTTAATCGCAAAACTATTGCGATTGAGCAACCGGAAACTCAATAACAATTGACATGTTACACTGGGTGCGGAATTTAAGTCTAAAAGGCATGACTTGTTTGAAACTTCAAGCAGGTGCACTGGCATAGATTTGCTGAATTGAGTTTTAGGCATTGATCCTTAATCGGTCACCCCGAGGCTTCCACAAACCCAATCTCGCTCCTTAAATGGAGGTTTTTCTCAGCAGTCTCAACGTAATTACGTTGCATCTAACACTTGTAACACTTCAAAATGACGAAGATAATATGTTCCTATGCAAAGTATAGAAGAAGTCAGGCCCAGGAGGCTTAATTTTGGGGCCTCATATCCAACTACCAGGATTATATGTAGTTTTTGTCGTAAAAGCCAAATCTCAGATCGAGCTGGTTGCTCACGGCCAAACTACAAAGTTAAAAATGGCCGCAGGACGCAGACCTCCAGCCTTTTTACTTTCATAGCAGGGCCGCAAATGACCGAAAGTGCCCACTTCTGAAAACCGGGTTATATAATCTCGACCCAGAGGGCGAATCCAAGACACTTGGATATAAAAGTAGCTAATAATATCTATTGTTGTTAATCAAGAGCTACCCTGCCAACAATTCATTCATGCAGAGGATGGCGAGTTGTCTACTTCAGGTTATTGTGGGTATTATTATTTTGCAGTTCCGAACTGACTGATTTGGCCTGGCGTAGACCACACGACACTTGACTGCCCACGCAAATTTGCAAAGTTGGGCTGCATTTTAACGATAAAATCTTTCCTGTTCGACAGAGAGATATCAAAAAAAGAGTAAACTGAACTGTTCTTAATGTTGCTAGAATTCAGCAAGAAACACAAATTCGTAGCAAGATACCAACTATGGACGACGACAATTGAATCTTGCGACACCAAAAAGGCCTAAATTTTGCTGAAATAATTATGCCATTTACGAATAACCAGCGCTCATGTGATCGTGCTTCTTTCCAGTAGATGCATTCGTTGCGTCTCCGAGAACAGTTTATTTTTGTTTCAGGTCGCTATGTTTTCTGTAAAAATATTTTATCGATGTTTCAGCAATGTGCTATCAGTCTCCCTTGCTAGGAGTGGACAGTCAAGTATGGTGTGGTCATCGACAGCAACAGTACTTGACTCTTAGGTCTGACGCTGGCGGCCAAAAGATGTCAAAGGAAAAATAAAATGGAATTTTCATTCCAAGATACCCAGCTATTTTCTTGCGGAGAAGGTATCTTGGATACGGCGGAGACGCACTTGGGCGCTTGCCTGCATGACCGTGCCTTGACAAAATCCCATTTTCCTATTTTGGCCGCCAGCACCGCCAGAGGCCACTTTGGACCTCAGAGTAATGTACTGTTGCGGTCTATGGTCTGGTCTATGGGCCAGTCATAAAACGAATAGGATTTTGTCGATACAAAGAGTGATCGAGTGAAATGTTCATGAGCCTTCAGGGTTTCCGATCGCGGTCCCACAAAAAAAACGAAGGACTGAATTAACTGCAAAGACAACCGATCTTTGGTAATATTCTATGCTCTGCCTCTATGAACATAGGTTATACATCATCACTGTGACAGAGGCGGAGTATATCTGCAGCTATACCATTGTGTGAAGGAGGTTCAGTTCTTTTCATGCACCCTTTGTTGTCGGAAATCTATATTATTGCAATAGTTTTTAACCATGATTACGAAAAATTTGTTTGTGTTGTAACAAAAAATGCTTTTTGAGAAAAGAAGCAACTACAGACATAATGTTGTTCATAGTTATGAACCTCTAAGTAAAGGTAGAAGAACAGAGAGATATTTTAATACAAACGTTTTAAAAAAAGTAACAGTATAAATGATTAGAGCGCAATTTCACGCTGTTCATCGTTAGAAAATTCTGAATGCAAGAGAAGATATGGTGGAAACATTATCGCAACGTAAATCATTGTGAACCCAAGCAAAGCACATATCTGGTTATGATCATTATTAGGGAACTCTGATTCTAATTTCTGAAAAAAAAACAGTTAGTGTAAAAACTGTAGCGAAAAGTAACTGCAAGGAAATTTCATGTCATTCGTAACATTAAAACTCAAGTTACGTTCGCTAAAATAAAGAAATAACAATAACAATGTTTAGAGAAGCCACAGACGGAATTTCGGATCTCTGACAAAAATAAATATATATATACTGTATAGACCCGCTAACCAATATTTGACATATAAATTCAGTTCATGGTCATAGCTTCCTATTTTTAACTGTCCAAAAATTTCAAATGCACAGCACCACCAAACGATTTATATCGCGCCAGTCAGCTTGAATCGAAATAATCTAATCCAACTGCTGTTGACTTGGAAGGAGCTTCAATCCTGAACGATTGCTTTGCTTAATCATTTGTCGATTAACAAATGAAATTCAATCCAAAGTGACGAAATCAACGCACAGCACTGATGTTACTGTAAAATCAAGTTTGAGCTTATCGTTCCAGATTATCTCCACCCACGAGGAGGAATGTAACTCACCCTTAGTAGAGGTGCACTTGCAAACCGTATGTTAATGGTACCACTTCCATTAAGTCTGTTAGGCATACATGTATACCTTATTTTGTCAGATATTTTCATTATATGTATTCGTACACTATGTATGAAGGATACATTTTACATCGGGTGATCAACATTTGAATTTTTGCCGTAATTATATTTTTGTCTAATTTAAGGGGTTTTCAGTCTAAGGTAAGTCCTTGTAAATGTTTAAAACTATTGTAAGAACCAACATTGTGAGACCTGAAGCTACTCTTGGTTGCCTGATCGACGTACCAAGAACGACAGTCGATCATAATCTTGCAAGCGATATTATTACGTGTCAGACATTTTCCACAGCATTATGAATACGATAGAAAAACACTAAATTTAAGAGGACAGAGATAAACACTAGCAGCCGAACTCCAGGAATAGCTAATTACAAGTCTGGCGGGCGCTAGCGTCCTGCCCTTTACTGGCTAACGTTGTTGACTGCAAATGGCGCACAGAGCACA
Source organism: Parhyale hawaiensis (assembly GCA_001587735.2). Taxonomy (NCBI): domain Eukaryota; kingdom Metazoa; phylum Arthropoda; class Malacostraca; order Amphipoda; family Hyalidae; genus Parhyale; species Parhyale hawaiensis. The sequence goes on from LQNS02277099.1 coordinate 1,866,661, forward strand.
CCTATGTTAAATGGGATAATAGTCCAGAGCAGTGGTTCCCTACAGCTGTTCAGTGAAGACCTATGCAAAGAGAGCAGTGCATTGTCGTAGACAGCTAGTTTGAATGTACACATTACACTTCATATAGGTAAAACCTGTGTTACAAAGGATGATGAACAATCACCGTTCAATCAATATTAATAAACTATAAGATATTCTACATATAAAGGTTATTTAATACGCATTACGCATTTGTCCATTACTGCTGCCTGTCAGATGGCTCAAATTGCACCAGATTTGTAAAAAAAGGCTTATTTTTAGAGCTTGTAATTTTATTGATGAAAAAAACTTCACTAAGTGGAGAATCAAAAAACTAGCCAGATTTAGTTTATGATTGATAACTAAAAGAAAACAATGCTTTTGAAGAAAATGTGTATTGTTTTAAAGGGAACTCAGCAAATCTCTCTTTGCAAAAGTATAAAAATTTATATATCATGTATAATGATTTTCTTTAAATTTCATTTTGATACTATATGCATAGGTTTTTTGTTATAGAATTTATTTTAAGCTTTTAAATACAAAACAAGGAAATAGAATTCGAGGTTTTCATTAAATGGACCCCTTAGGGGGTCTATAGTCCACCCCTGGGAGTCTACGAGGAGCCTTTAGACTCCTTATTGGGAACCACTGCTCGAGAGTGTCCTATTGTAATAAAAATTTTCCTTCATTGACCTATCGTTAGTGTTCAGTTTTTAGTGAATGGAGAAGGGAATGAAATAATCAATTGTGTCACTATCTATAATATCAAACAATGAATCACCCACACCGTTCTCATGTACGTGTTTTTCTATCTACATGTAACAATAAATAATCGTGTTGTTTAAACTGTTTCTAACCTTCTGAAACACTGGCATGCACAATATATTATGTCTTCAGCAAATTTTGTATAATTTATATACATCCTGGTTGCGAATTTAGATTTGTGTGGAAATCATCCGCAGCGTGTACGTTTGTCGAGTGTACCGATCACGTGATAACTATTGATTTTTTTAGCTTATGTAACTTGAAGGGAGCATTTGAGCTCCAATGTATATTTTCGGTCGTCCCAGTAGCTATTTTGTGATTTTAACTTCTAGGGCAGCAAAGTATTTTGTAAGGGGAAAGTATCGCTTCACTCACCAAACATGGCCAACAACGACAACAAAACACATCAGAATAGCTGATTTTGGCATAGAGTCCTGCTAAAAAAAAAATTCCACGTATAGTTCGTATAGGGAAAACAACATATCAAAATAATTACTTTCGGCATAGAGTGCTGATGGAAAAAGTATATTCGAAGCGAATACGACACACTGTGAAGTCACATTCTATTTTGTTTACTTCAGGGGCCAACATCGTCTGTACACAAGACCAGTGCAACCTGGCAGTCAGTTAGTTCGGCTAATTGACAGAGTATCTTGAAACGCTGCTATTCATTTCCTTTAATTATCTAAAATTGGCCGATCTTTCATCAAATGTAAACATTGACGACATTTGAAACAGTCGGTCCAGAAGCTTTGAAAATGTTTTATTAATATGGAGCTAGATCAAAGATAAAAATTTTAGATTGGTCAAAAGTATGTCTTTTGAAATTACGAGTACAGTATATGACTTCAGCAAACCCAAATTTTGAAATGTAAATAATAAAGTAAGTAACTACTAGTTAGCGAGAATTTTTTATTTGCGTGAGTGACGAGACAGGTCGTAGTTATTATATTGAAGAAGGGCGAAGCTGAGGTAATTATTTAGAAAAAATACTCCACATGACGGTTCAATAAAAGATTTTTGCTTTGCTTGACACAAAATAGGAAACTTTCATGAACTCGTCTTATAAGAGTCCAATAAGGCACAGATTCAGTTATAAGACCAGGTTAAAATGTTTCAGTATATATAAGCGGTCTCTAGTCTAAATATTAACTTTCGCCAAACACATCAACCGTTTAGCCTGATATTGTCTTCCTTGATTTATTTCAGTGGACTGCAACTGTACGCATATGTCGAATTGTGAACTTTTCTGAACCAAATGAAACAGGGCAGAACAACAAATCTTTTGGAAAAAATACTCTCCGGAGTTTCCCCAAGTACAGGCGATTCCGCTTAATAGGACCACCGACTGAGACGACCAGGAAGCAAAGAATGCAACGGGAGGACTCAATAGGACTGAAATAAAACATAGCCGTGACCGCACGTAGCAAATTTACATCACATCAGCGAGTCGAAGTGTTTAGGTGTGGGACCTCAGGCCTTCGTATATTGTTTTCTTGAACATATCACCGTATTTTTTCGATTAATGTCATTCAATCTCTTGCTCATGACTGGCCAGTTACTTGAGCTGCAAAATACCGAAAAATGTTGTCGCCAAGTTCAGAAAGTTCGAGCAATAGGCTAACTGTTACTGTGTCTTCTCTCTCGTTTAGAATTGGCTATTTGATGCCTATATTTGTTGGTAAGGAATATATATGTTCTGTGAATTGAATATTGAGTGTAAATAAGGCTTCAGTAAAGAATAAGAAGTTAAATCAGGTCGCCGAAAGGGAACAAATTCTGCGCTAGTGCTGTGAAAGTTTCCACTAGCATGCACTGCAGTTTTCTATAGATTATTGCTATATTAGTATATAATATTATCTCAAGTTATTATTACGCTAGAGATTAATTTCACAATTTTTGTGACGTTTGTTTTGGTTAAATTAATAAAAATATTCCTGGGCTGCTCACCCATAGATTCGTCGATGATGACGTCACTTTTTGGTGCTAATTTTTCGTGAGTCCTCCCGTTACGCTCTTTGCTTCCTGGAGATGACCAGCCCCATAATGTGACAAATTAAGCTGGAGCAGAAGCAAACGTTATGTATTGCACTCAAAGTAGCTACGTTTATTGTAGCCAGAGTGCTTTCATATCGATCAATTCCTTATCAATGATATGATTATAGTCAGGGACTAAAACTATAAAAATCAAGTTATTTGCACAATGTGTTTAATAATTTCATATTATGGGTATCTGCAGATACAAAGCAGACTGGTTTACACAAAGTTTTAAGATGTTTTAGATTGTTCGTTTGACTACCACCAGGTGGCGTTAACATCACCTCTATTTCACTACGTTATGCAGACTTCGAAATACATGTATGTGTCTGCCAATTTAGCTCTCAAAAATGGTTTTTATTTCTTAACATATGACTTTAAATGTGAATAAAAGACAAAAATTAACATTATTTTAGAAAGTGTACTTATTAGTTAATATTTTAGCACTGACTTCCATAAGTTTATTAACCCGCTCTAGATGACCAGCCGGTTATTGTGGCCTATACGGTGGTCTCGTTGGGGACAGGGTGAGCAAAATCGGCTGTACTGCCATTTTTGCTACCTTTCAGGGACCACAGCCTTACTTGCGAATCGATTCACTAACTGTTCATTAGACAAAAGCTGCAGAGCAAAAAAGTTAATGACTTTACTCAAACATACTGCTGATGTTTTCCTTAATATTAACCTTTATCTTTTGGCTCTAACGTAGCACTGCCTCAATCATGAACTGAATTGTGAACGTTGCTGATTAATATTAACCAAGAGAACTTACAAACATAGATTTTCACCAACCACGCCCATGTTTTCACATAGTATTCCCTTTCTTACAAACTGCATTTCATGGTACCACATCTTCACTTACAAATACAACCTTGAGCTGTCCGGAATATTACGACTGAGTGTAAAAAAGAATATAAGTTTTCGCCAAGCACACCCATACGTTTCCTCAGATATTGAAGTTTCTGGACAGCAAGTCGTTACCGAGTGCCCTCCAAGTAATGCTTTGCCATTAGACTTTTGAGATTGGAAGTCCATCGGAGAGAGTCGAGTCTCTAAAAACAGGGTTGAGCTCGAGCTGTTGGGATGAGATTGAGTAATAAATTCCAACCATTTGGTTTAAGTGCCCAGTGCATCTGGGCTTTTTACCTCGCAAGTAGTACTGTTATTTGGGGAATGACTGTCGTAGATTGCTCTTTCTGGCAAGACTGCGCTCAACGCAAAGCTTCAGCAAAGGGAAATTTTCTGTTGAGAGGGGTAACCCGTTATTAAGCCTGTGGTTCTGAATAAAAAAGGTGGCGCCTTTAGACTTTGGGTAAAACTTAGCATTCTAGGAGCTCGAGTCGGTATTGTATGGTTGCGAATTAGCATTCAAGTGCTGTGCAGAGTGCAGTTATCATTCCAGAATGCATGAATTGGCCTTCTAGAAGTGAAAATTGGATGTTTTGGAGGTATGAATTAGCATTTTAGATATTGGGCTTATGATTGCATTGCGTGGGTTAATAATCTGCAGTTCATGGGTGATAATTAGCATTAAGGGGCTGAAAATTGGTTTTCCAGTGGTGCAAATTAGAGTGCGGAAGAGTACACGATTACACTTCCAGTCAATATTTCAACTTGATTGGCTCATTGCCAGTAAATTCATCTTTTTATTGAAAACTTGTGCAAGGACATGTTAAGACATATCTAGTGTGGGAGCTAAAAACAAAGTAAAGTAACTGTTTTAGTAACCCTAACAGATTTTAGTTTCCAAGGCAGCCCAGAAGACTGTTAAAGTACTTGGATGATGCTTTTATGTTCATTTTGTGGTCATTTGAAGGCTTTTCCGTTCAGGACATTCACAACTACTACGAGGGTCGTTCCATAAGTAATGCCTCCTAGTTTTTAACGGAAAAAAAATTGAAGAGCTACGAATACAGAAATGGCACTATTTAAACGAGTATTTTTTTTTTTTCGCTCTAGATTTTTTTTATGCAGTTGGCACAATTCTCAATGCACTTTTGCCAAGGAGGAATGAGAGCCCTGGTGCATCGGTCGTAAAAGTCAGCGCCTGTCAAGGCTGTCAATTATTTCAGGGCTACGATTTACGGTGTTGTTGTCTAGCAGGTTAGAGGTCAGAACAAGTGGAAGTCTGACGGTGCCAGTTCCAGACTATACGGTGGGTGAGACAGCACCGTCCAGCCGAACTTTGTCACACAACCCGTGAGCTTCAAATTTGTGCCTGACCTAGTGTTGTCGTGTTGCAAACAGAATGTCTTCTGCGTGAGCATCCGTGTAACCCACCTAGCACACAATTTGCTGTATCCTAGAGATAACAACATCATTTCCAGCTCATTGACATCTACATCCAACTCTACACGAATTTCATTCACCGTTATCCGCCGATTTGTTCGGATGAGTTGATCGAGGCGTACTTTGTTTTCCCGGGCAGTGGCTGGGCATAAGTCGTCCACTCTGAAACCGATGAACCTAGTTCCGAACCGAATTGACATCAACTTCATCGGCCTCGGAAACGTTCACAAGGCGCCGGTGAATGTTGATTGGTTTATTTTTTCTGCATGGCGAAATTCAATGACGTATCTCTGGTGTTACACACGTACATGTCAGAGATTGCTTTCATGGAGTGTCACACCGTCATAATCTGCAACAGAGAGATGAAATTTTTGGTCATGAGTGCATAAATTCAGTCATCATAATAATACAATTTTCAATCCCCTTGGATCCTTCAGGTGGAATAATAACAGGAGATATTACTTTTGGAACGACCCTCGCACCTAGCTGTTAATCGTCGGAGTACTTTATATTTTCTACACAGGTGCAGTTCCGAGATCAAAGGAAGGCTACAGTGTCTATAGATAACTATACTCTATTGAACTCTTGAAATGTACTAGTAGTACATTATTTTGGGTTTCAAATAAAGGCAATTCAAGAACACTTAATTCTTTTTAAAATAATATACTTAAGAATCAGTAATGATGATGTTTTACTCATTCACATCAGCTGGTTTCGACTTATATTGTTCTCATCAATAAATGAATATGAAATTATAAAACAGACAACTCAGTGGAAATACAGACATTGTTTGATGTAATGCTTAAATGCATAAACTACAGTATAAACTGTAGACAAAATTGACCAACGATTGGTCACGGTTATTACTTACAGTATATACAGAAATTCTATAAACCTAATATACAAATGACAAGTAGAAGTAAAAAGTTGTTATTACTGAAGGGTACCATCGCCAGCAGTTCACGGACAGACAATATAATTAATTTATCATATAGAATTCAATTTATATTCTTAATGCTACACTCGCTCACTGTAATGAGTTTCCATGATCAGTGTAGCAGAAACATTCTGATGAAATTGGAACCCAGTCTTTGAATTCCTACTTGAAATTCTTCGGAAAATTCCGAGCGGTCTATCAGGATGTCCCCATATGATGAGAGGGCGAGCCTTCATCTTGAAGACATGAATTGGTCCGTCAGAGCAAAAGATTGGGAACTCAGTGCAGAGAAGAAATACGTCGCAATGGACTAGGAGACGAATCCTTTAGCAATTCACTAAACTTGAAAAACCATGAAGTTTCATGCCATGAGTGAGAGCACTGGAGTGGAAGTCTGATTGGAATCTGGAAGTAGCTTGCGGAAATCTGGAAATATACAGAACTAAATGTTTGGAAACATGGAGATAACTTATGCGATGGCCGTGAACCCATATTTTGAGCGACCAATTACGTGATAACTTGAGTACCGAATAACAAAGAGTATCCGATTTCGATATTGAACATCCATGGTGTAAAGAAATTATTGAGTTGGGTATTTTACCAGCTTTGGTTCCTTATGTGAAGTTTTCATTAATCCAATAAACTTTATGGAGGATTTATATTCGGGTAACAAGGCAATATGCACGGTGCTTACTTCGACGGCTATAAAGCCGCTGACGGATGCCAGCCAATCTGTTTAGAGATTTTAATTCGCAAATCTTAGCTCGTAAACACAAAGAAATCGACGGCTAGTGCTCTCCTCAGCACGAGTAACTCTATGGCAAGCTTCATGAGCAGTTGTAAATAGTGAGTTATCTCCACTGTGCACATAACAGTTAGCAAAATATATTGGCATTATTGTCACCCGCGAACGTAGTGGGAGAAGTGATAATGTTTTCGTTGAAGTAAATATATTTATACATAAATATATTTGCTGTGGCGGCTCGTGCTATGGGGCCAGAGGGGCCGAGCCCCACCAAACAATTTGACTGAAAGCATTAAAAAAAAAACAATATAAGAATGAGTCCTGAATATTAATCGTTTGAACAATTCAAAACATGAATTCAGGATTGAAACGAACTTTTTTCATCAGAATCCCTTCCAATTGACTGCCGAGGGGCCAGCATTTAATGGCCCCATTTTGCCTTTCATTTTCTGAAGAGCGAGGATCGACCAGAAACCGCGCAGTGCAACCGCAGTTTTCCATGCAACGAAGAGGCAGAAAATATGGGCCAGCGCCTCCTGACCCATAGGAGTTCCTTACCATGGCTGTCAAAGCTTAGGATTTTCCCCCAAGTTCCTGGGTTTTTTCTCAACGCTTTGCATTTGATTCTGGAAAAGTTGGCTTTTTTCGTTCTTTTCATGACAGCAATACAACTAATGAGATTGTAAAACAAACTCAGGTAGTAATAAAGTATATGTTTTTATTAACGTTTAGATGTTTACAGCGCTATTTCTTTGTTACATCTTGGTGTTTTTATTGTGCGATTCTGGGTTTTCTAAAAATCCCATTGCTAGTCAAGTCTTGTGAGTATTGTAAAATCTCGTAGTCTCTTCGCAAGTTCGCAAAATTGCTCGAGTCAGTGTGCGTCAGGACTCCGTGTGGTGTATATTGCTATTATGCTCGTATATGACAGCTCGCCCGCCCTTCCAAACACGCATGAGCCGCCACTGCATACATATTTACAACTTATGTGTATAACTGTTGCTGTAAAGTTCATATACCATTGTTTTATTTAAACTCTGATTGAACTATAAGCAAGCTAACCCCACCATTTCTGAGAGGCACGAGAAGCCACTGTACATTGGTATGTATATGTATATATACCTTGAGTTACCTTGAGAGTCTTCCGAAGAAGTCCAGGTGACGTTGTTCACGTCACCCCACGCGTGTTGAGTCACTCTGCTGGGTGTCTTCTGTGGTGCCGCAGTTTGCAACCAAAGAGAGAGCCAGCAGCGAATTATCTCCACATGAAGCAGCAGCGTAACTCCGTAGTGAACCTCTGCAAATATATATATATGTATATTTGTATCAATGCACGTTTCATTTAAACAATGATGACTCCGGAGTATAGAGAGCTTTACTTCTTTTTTTTTCTACTTCACGAAACTTTGGTTTTACTTTGGGAGTGCAAACACGCAGGATAATAAAAGAAAGCCATGTCATTAAAATACCAGTGGGTGTCATATTGTAGGAGCGCTGTATATTGGTACGCCACATTATATTTTGTCTTGGAATGCTTTGACATTTGTTAAAGGAAAGTTTCGAAACCTGACACTTTTGTCTTTTATTCTTGTACAAATTGCTAGTTGGCAACCTTGAACGCGTTTTGACTTGTGAGGCAGGTATTAAGGACACAGACAGTATCCGCATGACTATGAACGAGTAGCGTTCGAAGCGTAGCTCTCTTACAATATGACACCCACTGGTTTCACGATGACGCAGCAAGAAACGAACCGTTGGTGCTGGGTTTCCGTAGAGACCCTGTGAAGCAGCAACTAGTGCAACAAAAGGAAGACATTATCAGCTCCGAAGAAAAACTTGCATTAGCAAAACGTAAGTTACAACAGTCTATTTCCTCACCTCTGAGATACGGTGCCTTTCTATTTTTGCTGTCACGCATCATATCCAAGTTAGAGCTAGATTTATGCGCACGTCAACAGAAAAAATTAGTTGACTTGTACCTAGGCCCGATTTTAATGAAGCAGCAGCGTAACTCCATAGTGAACCTCTCCAAAATAGACATTGCTCCGGAAATTGCTGGAATTATGTCATTGGGAATCAATTGCCATCTCCGACAAAAGTTTGACCAGCAAGTAAACAAAGTTGCTATTGAGAAGTTCTATGGTGATATAAAAAGACAGGAATCTGCAAATAAAGTGCATCTCCCGGATGAAGAACGTTTGAAAAGTCACTTGAAACTCTTCGGAATGAAGCATCGTCAAGATTTCAACAAAGATGTCCTAACGAGCGAACAACATAAGCAACTGAAGGCATTCACTAGCAATGAAGAGCTAATTGTACGCAAGGCGGATAAAAGCAATATATTTGTCATTATGGAAAGTGATCAATATAAATCAAAGGTCACCGAAGTGCTGAGCGATGTGGCAAAATTTAAGACCTTAAACAGCAATCACATTGAAGACCTGAAGAAATCTTTGAATAAACAAATCAACGCGGCTAATGCTGTCATTGGAGGGAACAAGCTTACCAAGTTGGTTGGGCACTACGAGCCGGGCTATATATATGCCAACCCTAAAATTCACAAAAAGCTCGTCAACCCTCAAGTGAGACCCATAGTTTCGCAAATCGGAACACCCACAGAACAAGTTGCTCAGGAAATTAATCAACTAATTGTGAGGTACCTACCTAAGCAATGTATGATTGAATCCACCTACTAATTTTTATCTCTGGTCCAGTCCACCGTGTTTCCTTCTGACGCACGTCTAGCCAGCCTAGACCTTGAGAGTCTGTTCACGAACGTTCCGGTGATGGAAACTATCGGTATTATCCTCAAACACGCATATCACCACCGCACTCTTCCTCCGCCAACCATTCCTGAAAAAGTGCTTAGAGAATTACTAATACTGTGCACTACCAAGACTCCATTCCGTGGCGTGGACGGAAAGCTGTATCTCCAAACAGACGGGGTTATGATGGGAAGCAGCCTTGGGCCATTGTTCGCAAATTTCTATATGTGCTAAAATAGAGAACAACGTATTCCAGCTTTTCTCTGATAAGGCTCCCTTATTATACGCTCGCTACGTCGATGATATTTTTTTAGTGGTTAAGAGTCCGAATCAAATCTGGGAGCTAAACCAAGTTTTCACAAGCCACTCGGTCCTTACTTTCACCTACGAAGAAGAGAAAGACAAGCAATTAGCATTCCTTGACGTCCTCATCAGAAGAGAACAGCAGCAACTCATAACTTCAGTGTTTACAAAACCCACCAACAATGGATCAACTACCGCAGTATCGCTCCCGAGCGGTACAAGATTGGCGCAATTAACACCTTACTTCACCGAGCGTATCGCATAAGCGCAATCTGGCAGCTCTTCCACAACGAGGTCAGCCGTATTAAGCAAATGTTCACCAACAATAACTTCCCCATGGCCATCATTGACCACACTGTCTCAAAGCTCATTCAAAAAATAAGAACCGAGGTGCCCAGCGATAACGAACCTGCTCGAGAAACAACTGTCAATTTCTACTTCCGGTCACAGATGACATCAAATTACAAGCAAGAGGAACGGCAACTCCATAGCATAATGCAAACAAATGTCAAAGCACTGCAACACAACGTCAGAATCAACTTACAAATTTTCTACAAGAACAAGAAGTTACAGAAGCTCTTCATAAAGAATAAGCTGCACCGACCCACCGAAGAATACAATGTGGTGTAACAATATACAGCGCTCTTACAATATGACACCCACTGGTAGTTTAATGACATGGCTTTCTTTTATTATCCTGCGCGTTTGCACTCCCGAAGTAAAAGCGAAGTTTCGTGAAGTTGAAAAAGAAGCCGTAAAGCTCTCTAAGCTCCGGAGTCATCTTCGTTTTAATGAAACGTGCATTGATAATGACCTATTGCCCCGATATATTAATATATTTGTATGACTGTCCACCCAAAAAGTGGTCGAAGGGCTCGAGAAATCTTCATAATTTTTTTGTAGGGAGTTTGGCGAGTTGACCTAGATATGACTCATGCCAAAAAATTAGACATAGCTGGTCAGAAAAAAATTGCAGCGTTGAATTTTTCTCCACCGGGTCGAATTTGCCTCCACCGCGGCAGATCGTCTCGAGAACGGGGCGTTCTATACTTTTTCTATGTTATTATCGAAGAGCTAATCTCTGGGAAGGAATGAGGCTGTGCCCTAGCCTCGTTCATCTAAAATAACTTCGTTGAATTTGCCCCTACCATGGGTGATGGTCTAACGCCACCGAGGCGTTCTCGTTAGTTTTAACTCTATAGAGCTATGTCTCTTACAATCATATGCGGCTCGTGCATAGGAGCCAGTGGGGCCAGCCCCACCTGCATTTGCAATGGAAGAACACAAATAAAAATAGATCTAGATAATAATATTCTCACATTCAAGACTTGAATTTAGCAAAGGAAATAGCGGTTCCACCTAATGGCTTCCAAACTGAGGACGACGGGGTCCACCTACTACAAAGCACGAGCCGCCACTGATCACATTTATTAAACCCCTCACAAACTAAGTAAATTTTCATTTTCTTACAGAAATTGCTCGTCTCTGAAAAGCCCGATTTTTCTTTCATAGAGCCTACTTGTTGCACATGGCTTTATGGCTGCCAGATAAAAAGTAGGAAATTAATGTACTAAAAGATACGCTGAAATTGTTGCCAGCATAAGTAAGCTTTAAAGAAAAAGTAAAAGCAAAATCACCTTAACTGTGCACGTCGATTAGGAAGCGTACATGATGCGTGCATGGCTGCAGTCGACCACATGGTATTTGAATAAAAGAAAATTGGAGGGGGGGGGAGAGAAGTTCGCACACGTTGATATAGGCACTAACGCAGCGTTACTTTCGGATTGACAAATCCAGCACGTAGTTCCTTTTTTTTTAATTACTTAAGAATTGATATCAAGCAATCCAACAGTTTTGCCAGATGCCATTTACTCTAATGGCAACATTTACACGGTGCGTGTTGGGACCAGTAAGTGTTTATTTTATCACTACGACGTAGCATTACCATTGCCATGACAAAAGGTTATAGCGCCGGTACTATATATAGCATTCGAAAAAAATTCCCGTAAGAATTTGTGGTCGACCAAAACTTGGCTAATAACACTTTTAAATTTAAAAAAAGAAATTTTAATTAGAAATTAACAGGTGAGTGATCGACAATATAATTGTTCACCTGTTGACCGCTGTTCAGCTACCTTTAGAAAAATACTGCGAAAATGATGTTCGAAATAACCCGTTTTCTCGTGTATCTGCTCGCAACACATTCTGTCGGTAAAACTCTTTGTCTGTAGCGACATTTTAGGCAAGAAACAGCAGCATTTACACGAGAATTTTTTTAAAAGCACTTAACAAGAGTTGCGGCCATGGATGATGAACGACTTAAGTGCGACTGAGATGGTGCGACGGTATATGGCCGTTGGTATAGAACAAGATTACAGGTTGTGATTACGATGAGACGAGATGCCGATGCAAGCATTAGATTAGATAGGCGGCAGTAGACAAACCAACAGGTCCATTCCCTGAGAGCTGCCGGAACTTATGCCTCGGCCCTCCATGAGCTATTGTCAAAATAAAAAATGCAAAAGAAGAATGCTGGTACAGCTACCGTTAGGTCACAGGTAAGATACACAATGCATAATAGTGCGTTCCTACATTGTACTCAGTACGAAGTTACTACATTCACGATAGTACTGTATGGACAACAACTATTCGCCTTTGCATGTCCAAGAAGTTTCCGTGCTGCACTAGCATACCAAGGCAAGTATTTTCTGTTGGTACTCAGGAATGCGTGTTGATTGCGTTTCAAAATTTGTCTCAGCGTGCAACATTAAATTAAACCGTAAAACAGCGCTAATAAATATCAGTTTCTCTTAAAAAAATTAATAATATAATTTTTTATTCTCATATAGATGCAGTGCCTAACATATTAAGGGCCCAGAACCCTGGAATATTCATTCTTCTGAAACTAACATATAGGGAGGCGTTAGCCTCCACGTTTACACTCGTTAACAGATACTATTTTTCCGTTATTAATGCCCAATAGCATTACTTAAAACATCCACCACTGTTACACTGAGAAGTTTAGGGTACAGACTTTCTTGTTTTTAGTTTTAGGCTAAAATTTGGTCAGTGATACAAACCGTACCGCGGTGCAGAAACTGTCAGTAGCAATTTTGCAGATGCGGAAGCGCGCAGTTTTGTGACAGGTTGCAGTAACACCTCCGATGTCGCCTGAAGCAACAATTCAGAGGAGCTCTAGAAGGGAGCGGCTGGACGCTGTAAAAGATCTAACGGTAAGCATTAAGAGGATTACTGAGGCACTGAGAGGATTGTAGTAAATAAAAAACAAACAGCTATTAAGCTTAGCGTGTACCGAAATAAACTGTGGAACAGAACGTGGAAGTTGCAAGGGAGGGAAGGAGGGGGCTGAATATGGTGTGCTATGTTACACCGCTACAATTTTTCTCAGTAGATTAATTGCTATATGGTATTTGCAGTACAGTGAATGCGGTAATTTTTACGCTGTAAATTCTTAGCAGTAAATTCGGTACAGTAAAATCATTACTGTGAATTCTTTCGCGGCAAATTCATTGCTGTAAATTTTCGCAATAAATTAATCGCTCTATTTTCTCCGCACTAGTTATTCGTTGCGGTAAATAGACCGCTGCATAATGTTCACTGGAAATTCATGCAGTACGTTCATTGCTGTCTTTTTCACTGGTTAATTGGTCGCCAGGTATATATTTTGTTCTAGATAAACTGACAGCCTGACAATTTTAGTCGGCAAATACTTGGCCTAGTAAATTTATCATTATCAATTCAACGACTAATTTTTGTGATTTTTCCAGGATGAAAACGTCCGTCAATCTACCACACTGTTTATCAAACGAAAAATGAAAACGAAATGACGACGGTGTGTTTTTATTTAGCCAAAACCTGCAAATTGTGAATGAAGGTGAAGAGAACCAAATTACATTAGAAGTAAGTTCATCTATAGAAAATGCGGTAGATATATAATCTATAATCTAGAAACTGTCATACTTGCATGTACTGTGACCTAGACACATACCTGTTGTATCCGTAAATATTGAAATTATTAAGACGATACTCCATGTGAGCAATTTCGACTCGGTGGAGAGATTCTAAAAGTTTTTATAGTTTTCAATGAACATTTTTTTTTTTCGGAGCATATCCACCATCCAAGTCCATGCACGACGGAATGCAGTATTTCTACCTCTCTAACCCTCTTTCGTAGGCGGAAGTCCCTTGTCTGATTTGCAACAGCTACTTCTGCCCGTCCCCCATCAGTAGTTCCAACTCTTGTCCTTTTTAAGTCTTCTTTATGCTTAGAGACAAAAAAAAAATCTGAAGAGCAAGGACAGGAATGTAGGGAGGGTCATGCCATATTTCCCAGTAAATGCTAATGCAACAGCTCCTGCAACCTTTTAAGAATAAACAGGCTCATTGTCGCGATGTAAACGAATTCCGCAGTGCAAAGTCGCGTGTCATTCTTTTCTTTTCCAGCATGGCGTCCTGAGCATCCTTAAAACATTTTCCTATGCTTCCTTTATGGTTTCTTGATTCTCGACGAGACTTCCGAGGATTATCCTCTTAACAGAAAATTGTGTTCAACACTTCTGTGCTGACTTCTCCGGTTTGCATTTTACTGTTCCAGAAAAAGAATCCTTCCGAAGCTACTGTTCCAACTGGTTCTCTCTTTCGTCTTCTTACTCCGCTCAAAAGGCATCCTTAAATGTCTTCTTCGCCAACCTAATCTAGGCTAAGAAGCTCCTTGGTATTTCAGCTCGATGCGACTGCTTGTCAGTTCGCATTGCTATGAACACTTTCAACACGAGATCGAGCTTGCTGAGAGTAAAAATTTGCTGTAAAATGGAGAACATCAACTTCTGTGAGATCCCAATATTTCAAGAGCAGTTCGCGTTCTGCTTTCCCTAGTTTCTGAATCCTGGCCACTGCAGCATGCTTCCTCAATTGTTAAATTTTCAACGTCCTTTCCCTGGAATAATCTTCACAGTCTTCTCTTCTTTCTAAAAATAGCTTTCTCCATCTACCAACTACTTTTTTGAGAGGAGCAGTATCCCTATAAGCTTCCTCCCGCCAAGTTTCAATAATTTGAGAAGACTGAGACTCAAGTTTCGATAAGAACTTGACGTTTGCTCTCATTTGAAAATTGTGATTTTTCTAGTTTTTTTTTTTTTTCAGCTGAGTGAATCTTAACGGAATAATGACGGGCGTCGCAATGAGCGAACAATTAGGCCCCCGCCACACCGGCGAGACAAGCGACGTGCAACGCGACAAATTTGTTACACCACAAAATGTAACGGAGGGTACAGCA
>LQNS02277099.1:1900339-1920468 GCA_001587735.2 Parhyale hawaiensis
TTATAAATGACGGGTGCCCTATAAGTGAATCAACTTTTAATGGGCTTGTTTTCAGAACTGTTGACATATTGTAAATTTTATACCGTACATTGTATGTTTTATATGTTTTGAGAACAATAAAGGAGTAAAGGAGTAAACATTAGCACTTGTGAAGTGATCTAACTCTGGAAATTGTGAAGTGATCTAATATTGACACCTGTGAAGTTGTACAGAAAATTGGTTTAAGCAATTAGCTAACAACAGGACGGGTTATCGAGGGGTTTCTGGGGATTGCTCTCTTCGCACATTCTGTGCTTAGCCGCAGTAGAAAAAGGACGACTATACTTCGGGATTTCCCTGGGCCGGACAGGCAGACTCATCTGTCTCCGCACACGACACGCGCATATGGGCTTACTCTCGTGGTGTACCTTGCTGGGCAAATACTAACGCCCTTGTATCGTTTTTTCATCTTTCATCATCACCACTACGAGGGTGTGACTGACGGAGCGGGGGGGGGGGGCCCATGACGGAGCTGCAGGGCACCACCAGCAGCGGATCACCTACTGTGGACTACGCTTAAGGTAATTGTTCTCCGAATTTACGGCCAATCTGGAGGCAATTTTCCACACCATTCTTCAGTGAATGGAAATCTACTGATCAGGAACCCGAATAGTGATCCCTAGAACTCCTCTTAACCCGATCCTAGGCTATTTGCCTTTTCACAAATTTTCTCTATTATTGTACATTATGATAATTATAATCTCTAAAAATTTGCCATTTTTAGAAAGTTGCCATTTCGATGTCTCTGTAGAAAGTTGCCATGTCGATATCTCTATAGAAAGTTGCCATTTCGATATCTCTATAGAAATTTGCCATTTCGATATCTCTATAGAAATTTGTCATTTCGATATCTCTATAGAAATTTGCCATTTCGATATTTCTATAGAAATTTGCCATTTCGATATTTCTATAGAAATTTGCCATTTCGATATCTCTGATTGAAGCTTTAACTATCCAATTCCAGTACTTGATCTTAATTCTCTAGACTTATGAACTAAACTAATTTCAAAGTTCAGTGCTTCAATTTCTGGCGACTTGATATTAAATTGGCCAGTTATAGGGAAACTTCAGTGCTCATTCCTATTTTCTCGACTGATTTTATATGGAAAAATTCCTGTTCTAGGTTTTGGCAAGAACGACGAGTGGACGGCCTGGAGCTGGGCTGGAACGAAGATAAACCAACCTTGCTCAGTTTTTAATAAACTAATTTCCATTCACCATAGATTTATTTTCTTGCCTAGAAGTGATCTAACATTGGCAGCTATGAAGTGATGTAATGTAGGCCACCATGGAGTAATTTAACTCCGGCAACCATGAAGTGATGTAACATTGTCATCTATTAAATCATATATGTAATGGAGGCAACTATGAAGTGATGTAACATTGTCATCTATGAAATCATGTACTGTAGGCAGCCACGAAGCGATATAAAATGGCCGTCCATTAAATTATGTAACGTGGGAAACCATGAAGTGACTAAACATAGTAGACCTAATCCATTAAATCATGCAATGTAGGCAACCATGATATGAACCAGTAATATATACAAAATGAAGTGATATAACGCAGACAACCATGACTTGATGTAGTGTGGGGAACAACCATGTCATTCAACTTAGGCAGCCATGAAATGATTCAACTTACGCAACCATTGCTGGATGTAACATAGGCAACCACGAATTAATGTAACGTAGGCAACCACAAAGTGGCGTAGTATTTCAAGGTAGTAACGTGAAATGTAGATGCAACTGTAGATGGCTCAAGAGATGAAGGGTTTTATCAGCACCAAAATGTCATTGTAGGTAACGTCTTTTAACGGTGGTCCTAGCATCTTTATCTCATGGTTAATTATGCATTTCAGCTCGTGGCTACTAATATGGTTTTATTCTGTAATATTACTGCTGTTTTAATCTGGTTTCTCAGTATTACTGGGATTTCTCAACCTTCCTTTCCTTGCGGCTATAGGGATGAGCTCTACCGAAAGCTCATATATATAAATATATATATATCACATTAATTGATATATCGCCTGCCTGCCTGCCTGCCTACTAAAGATATACGATTGTAAATTGAGATTTTTGCTCTGCAATACATCATTAGGTTACTACGAAGAAATTGATCTTTGTTTGAGGTCTCTGTGATTAGAACTCATTTCATTAATACTTACGTAAATCGGCCTCCAGGCCCAATTATGAGAGGCCCGATTTTAGTGTCCAGTCAATGTATGGTGTGGTCTATGGTCAAACATACATACGAACCAACCAATGTACACCATATGTTAACAGTTTTTGTCTTTTACTAGCAACTCATGTACATTTCATAAAGGTCCATTCAATACTTTCTTAGTTATAGCGCTAACAAGAACACAATCAAACACAGCAACAAACACACGAACGAAAAAGAGATCGTCACAAAAATTTGGTCATTTACTCTACGTAATAACCCGAAAAACTCATGTACATTTCATGAAAATCCGTCCAAAACTTTTTGAGTTACGGCATTGACAAAAATGAGGCAGCCAGACAAACAAACCGATAAACGGATCTTCACTAAAAGTTAGTCATCTGTTTTCCTTATCATACTTAACATTCACTGTAAAGTTCATCCTAATCTGTCCTTAATATTTTGAGTTATCTTGATGATAGACAAACAGAATAATAGACAGACAAACCCGACGAAAACATAACCGCCTTGGCGGAGGTAATGATACACTTTATTGGATGCACGGATGCACATAGGGACGTACGTGGTACACGTGCATAACGCACAGTTTAATACGAGAGTTCCATTAGCTACAAGAGTTGGGTAATCTGCAAGAAAGGACACGAAAACTAAGACCTTGACTGTTCAAAGAACGACTGAAAATCGGCGCAAGGAGCACCAACAGGAACCTGGAATGGGCAAGGAACAAATGAAGATCACCGAGAAAGACCTTGTACAGCCCACGTCCCGCAGCAATCAGTCGTGTGGAGCCTGCAAGCGATAACAGCCCAACTGATTGCCGAGACGCGATTGATTGGCTCGTGGTCATAAGTCTAACGGGCGGGATTGCTGCAGCTCTGAAGGCCAGGTGGTCCGTACATGGAAGGTGGATCTTGGATAACAGGCTCAGAAATTTCATAGGTGAACTATGTATATGCTTCCGAAGATGATAAGAATGAAGCATATACGCAGTTTGGGAAAATAAGCTGCGTAAGATATCTTGTAGATTGAGGAGAGTAGAGCTAAGGTAAGGAACTGAAAGAATATATTAATAATAAGTGAACTATTGTCTCCAAAGGTGATCAGTATGAAGTTTAGGCAGCTAGGAAACGTATGCAGGCGTATAATAAGTATTGTGGTACATTAGGGACTGTAGAGCTAAAATAAGGAACAGCGAGATGTCAGCATATAAGCAAACAAATTTCTCAACAGAATGTTCAGATTGTTAGTACGAAGCGTTTACTCCTGGATAAACTCGCAGCTTGACACTTCTGCTAAGTAAAGGACAGTAGTCCTAAGATAATGAATTAAAATCAAATAAGTTAGTGCATGAAAGAGCTAATGTATCTAAAGATGATAAACGCGAAGCATATGCACCATGAGAATTCAAACTGCGTAACATTTCTGTTAAATCAAAAAGGCAGAGGAGTGTAAGGAATTGGAAAAATGTATCTCTATAGGAGGATTAATTTAATGCCACTAAAAATTATTATCATGAAACTTGTAGACCAATGGAAAACAAGTAATGTAGTGACTAATGACCTATCTACACGTTAGTCCTTTGAAGATAGTCACTCATCCACTCGTCCAAATGCGTTACTGTGTCGTAGAAACATTAGAAAAGCGCGCTGATTTTTGAGTGTTATTTCATTCCAAATTTGAAGAGATAGGCCTATCCTTAACTTGCCTAGCGCTACCTGCAGAAGAAGCTAATTTAACAGCTAAAATTTTAATTACTTTATGTAGCGCACACAAGCTGGTGTTGATAACGACGCTACAAAACGCGTTCAAAAGACTCACGTGTAGAAAGGCCTCAATAGCCCCGGTTGTTAACAGGCGGTGCTGTTCATATGAAATAAGTTTATAGGCGGACTAAAGCCAGGTTCACACTAACGACTTTTGTCAGCACTATCTGTACAGCACCAACTCAACTAATCCGATTACGTTGCCGAGATCGTGGCTACAACATGAAGTGTTTGAACATTGTGCTGAAGTTGGTGAAATACAAATTGTTGTTAATATTTAATCTGGCGCAGAATTCGAAGAAATACTTGAAAGTATAGCATTTGCGCTTGCTTTAGTGCAAAAATTGTGGGGGTGGATAAGATTTCTAGAAGTTTTTTTGGACGCTGCAATTAATATGTGCAAGCTGAAGCCGCACTGCGGTTAGGTACTCCGATTAGTTGAGTTGTAGCTATGCTGACAGTGACTACGAAAATCTGTGTGAACCCGGCTTAATGTTTTTTTGTATTAGATTAGTCTATACCAATCAATTCAACACGGATCCCGAATTGAAAGAAAAAACTAGAGCTTATATAAGTAAAAGGCAGTCTTATCCTTCTGAAACTAATCAGTATGAAGCTAGCATAAGAAGAAAAGTCAAGTAGTATAATTCTATATGAAACGCAGAGTACAGAAAGCAATAGGTACTACGCAACTCTCAGTAATGAACAGCTGACGTAATAAACAAACTAGATAACCTACTGTAGCCCCTACTTTCCTGCGGCATTAGGAGTGTTGCCACGATACGCAAATAGTCTGGTGTACCGGGGACGTTCCGTAGAGATAAGCAGGATACTGAGCAGCGTTCACAGGTAGGAGTAGGTCTGACTGTTCATTTTTAGGAACAGGTATGGCCGTTCATATTTAATTTTCATTATCTATTTGTTGTAGATCATGGAAACTGCGCCTAAGGTAAAAGGCATAGGAGCAGACACTTATCAACGGGGTAAATATTAAGACTGTGCACCACTAGTATGGAATACACATGGGAGGTAATAATAAAAGGTAACAGAAGCTAGGGGCGAGAAAGATAGTGTGCAACATTAACAGGCACCCTGCTGCTTCTGAAAATGATAAACATGAAGATTTGAGCCAAAGAATAGAAGGCTGTGGAAGTCAAACAGTCAAGCGTTTCCGTTGATGGCGCATGATGATACTGAAATCCTGTTTTAAAAGTCCGTAGATTAAATATTAAGCGCATGGCCTACTTGTAATCAAAGTGGTAAAAATTTCGGGAATGGGTTGGAGTTGAACCTAAAAGATACCTATTGTACAGTGTATTCTTTAGCAGCTAAGAAATAGGCATGCCTGATTATATTGAAATATCAGCATAAAAATATCGGGAGAGAGATGTACTAAAAGGAAACAATACCATTTACAAAATAGTTGGATTTTTTGCACGTGAGGGTAGAAATTACGGTGACACATAACTTTTTTTACGAACTTAGCCAGTTGTAGCGAAAGCTCATATTGGTAGACAAAGTAAATATTGAAGAAGTAGATAAGTGGTGTTGCTAGCCTCGAACAACGTATGCATTTCCTTACCTAAGGCTCATATAAGTCAGTCTGGCCGCAGTGCACTCTTATCAAAGGCTTACGGCTGCAATCTCAGCTGAGAAAATATCGGGAAAGTGATGTAACTGATCCCTGGAATGACCCAATACGCCGCATATTTTTGTAGCGCTGGCCAGAGCATCGACTTTATCTCCTGTCCATCCAGCCTTTAATGCTTCAGAGGAGATGCCGGGCCGGAAAAATTGTATTGGCAACGTCCATCGTAGCCCGAGCTCGGTAAAATAGGAACATAGGGAAGGATCAGATGGAATATTTTACCACGCAGAGTCTCTTTGATGCTGAAACTTGTGTATCTTATTTCGAGGTCGCACGGCATTCACACGAACAACTGGAAGCGAGGAACAAGGAGATTGAATATCTAGAAGAAAGGAGCACTACCAACTTTCTCTCTCGACAAGCCAACCTCCGATTTTTTTCATCTAGGCTGATATCTGATGGCGCAATTTCCACAAATATATATTCTGCGATCGATATATAAAGCTGCATCAAGTGCAGTCTTGCGATGATTATTGGTAGAAGAAAACTAATAAAGTATATCTTCATCTGATAGTCCCGCAAACTTTATTTTCTCTCCTTGCTGTATCTGCCCAGCCACAAGGCTACAGCAGGAATGGCTGGAAGCCTCTTATTGGTGGGAAGGGAGCAGCCACCGATGAACAAAGAACTTTATTGGCCAGTACAGCGAAATGTGGCTGTGCTCCCTCCTTCTATCAAACCTCCTTGGCGAGGATGGGCAGCTCACCCGTCGTGCTGAAAAATAATTTAACTCGGTATCATAGATACAGTAATATGAACGACACGCAAGCTGCACATCCTCGCACCAAGTGATTTGTGCGAATGTATGGAGTGGTCCCAGCATTATGCCAAGGGCACCCTCTGCTTTCACACAGATAACTTAATGCGAGGATGCAAGGTTTGCACGTCATTTATGCAGCGGCATCTCTGTTAACGATTTTTTAATTTGTAGCGAGACAACACGCAAGCTGCACATTGAAGCATCCACTTGTGCTTGCGAATGCATATGTGGCCCGGCACAAAGAGACTGTGCCCGTTGTATGCAACAGTTTTTCTAGGGTGTCAATATTTGATCGAGATGATGGAAATTCTCATAGAAAAAAAATCATCGTTTCGATCCCGTACGACGGTGTTTTAGATGCCTTCGGTTCTTTCAGTTCGAGAATGATAATGAAACGCTTCGAGAATGAGGATAATCTAATTCGATAAGATTTAACCCTTCAGTACTCGGGTAAATAGGGAATTTGTCCGGGACTTCAATCACTACATTGGATCGAGTGTCAGGGGTTTATTGGGAACCGATTATGTCTCGGCATTATGTAGAGCAGCATAGTGGCTCAGATATCTCAAGCGTAAGCTATTTGCGATGGACATCTGACACTAGACTCAAAGTGGAAACTTCGACATTTGAAACTTAACTGCCTGACCAGACAATCGTCAACGGATTGCCGACAGCTATCAGTAGTGTCGGTAGCCTCACGACTGTTCCCCAAATAAGAGTTGGGGTTAGGGGTTGTGCTGCTATGGCCTTTGATTGCTGTCATGAGAGCGAGTTAAACTATGCCCAAAGAGTTTGATTAATCGGAGCTTTAGAGAATAACGATGGTTTCCCTTATTAGGGCTGTGTTGTAGGTGTTAACAGTAAGCCGATTACGCCTCAAAAAGGTAAAAACTTGACTTTATAAAACAAGTGTAAGTTTCCAGCCGTATCAAGGGCAGTCGTTATAAGATGAAAGCCTGTAACTCAATTCAGTGGAACAAAGCCTGTGAACCTGTCTGAAATCCCACTTAAGTCAACCCTCGATGACTGAATATTACCGTCCACTAGAAAGCCTCATAGTTCAGCTGCACTCTGCCGAGCATTGATGATTCTTATGCTGTTGAAGTTCGGCACCTAATTCCTTATGTATACGCTGACTGCTGGACGACGCGGTTGCGTTTGAGAGGTCGTACATAATGCAGCCGTAATTGTTCAGACGCAGCACTTTCTAATGTAGTAAAGTTGTTCTTCCTCTGAATGACAGCTGCCAGATCTTCGTAACCCTACAAGCTTCCACCCTCGACAGCTGTTAATGTTTGCTGCGTTTCTCACAGTGTATATATACTGGTATTTTATTTTGTTCTTCAACTAAACACGAGCCTCAGATCGCCATTTACTGTTCTTCATTCGTAGGTTGTTTATTAGATGATTCATTCATTCATTCCTAATAGACACGGCATTAGGAAGACAACACTACTGCATCGCAGAGGTCCTACATAATGCCGTCTCGACAATTCTTGCCTTTGCCTTACAAATACTACATTGTATTTGATATGTCATGGTATATAGGTATGGTATGTATATGGTATGAATGCTACAGGCCAGCAGATCGTTGTTGCCCAAAGCTGCCGGGTTTTGCATGCCAGGTGATGAGCTTTTACGATTGTCAGAAAACGGTTTGTTTCCTGACTTCATTTAAATGTATTTCTATCAATTCATCAATGTGATTCCATACATGAATGCCGTGTTTGTCTATCAAATTCCATTTTAAATAATAACGTCTTGTTTCTTGTAGTTCATCAGTGATATTACCGCAGAGCTCCTACTGGAAGCACTTAATGACGTTTTATATCACTAGCTAGAACCTGTAAAAATATATCAGACTAAAAGAACTGTCCATCAGTGATACCTCAAACCCGAATCATCTTATATTTTCCCTTATCTAATACTGAAAGAACCTGGAGAAATTCCACAGAGCAAAAGCATTGTTCCTCGATTATGATCCTCTCGGATCCGTATCATGCATATGAAGTGTGAAAAATATTCCAAGTCAGGCAGAGGATCTTCTACCTAACACCTGCAACCTGTAGCACCATAACTCTGATCCCTTGCCAGTTCGTATCACGGATACCTCAATGATGCCCAAATTTTCCCCTATCTAATACACTGATGAAAGCGTCACGGTCGTACACAGTAACTAACGAAGGTACAAGCAGAATAATAATATAGATGCTATTTGCTCGAGGTGTCTGTAATTGATAAGAATATAAAGATGCCGACGGTCTAGCCAAGTTTCAGTTGCAGATCTAAAACCATACCCCGAAAGTAATTTGGAACCAGTGTTTAACTAGGCAAAACGGGGAAAAATACAAGTTTTTACATAGACAAGCGCAATACTAGCTAGCAATGCTTACAACAAATTGTTCGTACTTGCAGACCCTATCAAGCTAGTGCTTGTATAGATATGACTATTGAGTAAAGAAATATTCAATAGCATTAGTCATCGTTGTTACTGAAGTTGTTTTATAAAAAAGAAAAAGGCCTAAAACCAGCAAGCCAGTTATTGGTGGACTGTTTTTCTTTTTATTTTATTTATTTGTTTATTTATTATTATTTTTTACTGTTAAGGTAACAAAGCTTTTCGAGTAAGTAGATTAGTAGATGTTTGATAATAATCGATTATAGTGAGACAAAAAAGTAGCCTTATGCTGTCCGCCAAATACTGTTGTCTCACGTAATAGGCCGTTTAGTACGACTGCATATTCAGCTGCATCATCAGCGCCTGTTATCACGTTCAGAAGTGATCACAAAGGGAAGGTGAAGGTCTCGCTACGGCTCTGAAGTCGACGTTGAAGACGAGCTGCACAAGACAAAGCAGAAAGGCTCGCAGCAACGATCAATGGCGCTGGCTCTTCATCCGGAAGCTTTTAATAGCGCAGCATTCAGCAGGCACAGAGTCTCGCACTCCGATGCTACACGGACCATTGTGGTGCATTTGGCACTAGGATATTTCCTACATAGCTACCCATAAATATTCCAACTCTATTCAAAAAAGTTTCTACCCTGCTTCAAGAATTAATAGAATTAATTTAACGGGTTTAACTTCTGGGCGACCCAGAATGCTGCTAATGTAATATCCGCTGAGACCAGGGGCAGTTCGTGACTGCTAAAGTAGGGACGCCATCAAGTTCCCTGGCAGAATACTGTAATTCTTTCAAGTAGTGTACGATGACAACTGGCATTAAGAAGTGCTAACTGCAACGTGTGGAAATTCCACAGAATGAAAGCAATGTTCTTCAGTGATCTCAGACCCGTCCCATCCTAATTTTCCCCTATCTAATACTAGAGGATCTGAGGAAGTTCTACAGGACAAAAAAAAATTGTTCCTCAATTATGATGCCCTAGGACACGTATCATGCATATGACCGCCGAAAAATGTTCCATGTGAGGCAGTGAGTCTTCTACCTAAGACCTGCGAGCAGAAGCAATTTAAATCTGAACTTGAGTCCTTCTCCTATTGATTCCTTCCCAGGTCATATCAAGGATACTTCAGGTATACCCCAAAGTCCCCCTATCGAATACTGATGGAAGCGTCACGGCCGTACTAGCTACGGAACTGACAAACTGAGGGACAGGCAAAATCCACAATATAATAAAATACAGTTTTTGGTTGCTTTCTCCAATGTTTGTCCGTCCCTCCGTCCCGATTTCTGGGAATAAGATAGGAATTAATTCAAGGGCGTATAGCGATCCGATGAATGGGAATAAGGTAGTAAGAAATTTGAGGGCCCTGGCTCTGGATCTCTGGCTTCTGGATTACGAGCTCTATATCCTTGGCTCTGAATTCCTGCTTTAGATCCTTGGCTCTGGATCCCCGGCAGTTAGAGAAGCTCAGTCTCGCTCCTCAGTCTTGGAGTTTTCGTACCTTTCGTGCATAATCCATTCTGCTTATGATTCCATTAGCTGAATTATATCGTAGCAGTTCAATCTTCACGCTGAGCAGACGCCTTTTTATATTGAACTTAGATCGCAGCCAAATTTCGACGCTTGAGGTTCAACAATCAGTTGGTATCCACGATACGGCGAGATCTGGACATTTCCAGTGAATTATTTTGCCTGAACTATGTTTTTCTTAGTGCAGCTTAACGTTTACTCAATTCCCAGCTGATATTCACTCCTTATCTTGCAGGGGGTATATTTTGCTATCGCAAAACTCATGGTTGTACAGCTTGCGTTTCACTAATGGAAGATCAGGCATGCAGGGATGAGACCTATCATACAGCAAAACCTTTACTGGAAACTGGAATAGTAAGAAGCTCAATCACAAAATATTTATCGTCATTTTTTACGGCTGGCCCCTTTAGTTATAAGATATGTCGACTAGAGTGCCCGAGCGGTCAGAAAAGACAGAGAAGAATTTGTGTTGATCTTGCTTCATTAACTGATCATGCTTTCCTTCATTCCTTCATGCATGTAATTGCCAACTTTAAAGATCATGCAGATGAGGGTTCACGGCTTCACAATTACTGAGCATCGGCACTTTTATTTTCTTTCTCTAGCATAGAAAAAGTTAATTACTTTTGCCGGCAGTTCAGCCAAACTGAGAATAATTTATTCGATTTGGTGTCATAGGTACCCTAGGATATCTTACTTGTCCGATAGTTTTTGGTTATTGGAAGCTGTTTCGTCGATAATTGTATCAAAGTTGAAGGAATAGCTGCTAACCCAAAGGAATTATCAGGGGGAAGAAACTAAGAATCAAGATGCATGAGAGTGCTAATGGAAGCTTCAGATATCTTCAGTGCTGAGATTTCAACTTCGGCAATGCAAGAAGTGCATTCAGACATAATCCCAATACTTTGCCTCAGATTCGATACATGGAAAAGGCAATACTCGTACAAATCAGAGTAAGCCTTCTATATTTCATTGTTTGAATTTCAACTGTCATTGATTAAGATACAATTGCAATCATCAGCAACCTGGCCTATTTTCTACCAATCAGTTTTCAACGAAACTTGACAGGATGACTATGGCCAGCTTCCAGCCTGGGCTAATTCCCGCCTGTTTTGTTAAAGCGTGAAAGAAAATAGATAAATAAACAGATAAATAAACGAACGGACAAATAGACATCGGCACTTTTATATTGCAGATTAAGTAGGGCAGAAAAGGTCGATTATCCGCATGAATGTTTAAAATATCATATTGATTATCGTGTATAAAAAATGTAAACAGTACGGTCGTAAGAATATGCTTTTTGGTGTAGAACTGGAGGATCGCCACTCTACAAGAAAGCAACCATCCTGTCTGATATGGAATTTTGCGTATCACTTCTTTAGTAGCCACCACTACCCAAGACAGTGGAGACTTCAGTTGTATATCAGAGTCAATGGACAAACCTTCCATCGTACCGATCAGCGTACGAGGGACAGGACTCCCTCAGTAAGTGATCCCCGAAGAATGGCAATGCGAAAAAAAAACCATCGGAAAAAGTTTCCTTTCACAGATATCGGCCTCACTATTCTCTCGGGCACCACTATTCAGGAAAGATGCAAGAATTGCCTCAGCAATATGAAAGTGAAATAGATTAAAAACACTCCTAGTTTCAGCCGCACGCAATCAAAACAACGTGAAATTCTTGAAGTTAAAGCCATCGATTTTGTATTTTCCTTGAATTAAACACGTGCTAGTGTCAGGTAAAGGTGGTGACTGTGTGGGTTCAGCCAGGGTTGGCAATAAAATTCCCTCCCGAGAAATGCACCAAAAAATCATCGTATTGAATTTTTCTATTTTTTTAACAGGCATTTTTTGAGCAAATAAAAGCTGGACAGCTGTATATAGAAGTTTATATATACCTACTCATTACTCCAATGCTAAATCATATATGGCATTATTCTTGCATGTGCAGTGTACACTCTTCACAAATATGTTTAGAAGTTCCCTCTATCCTCAGGTAAATTGTACCGGAGGGCCTAATTAGCTCTCAGGGATTCCAAACAACAACAACAGATAAGTTCATAGCAATCTAAGAAATTAATTGATTAGTTAGACCCACAATTATCAAAG
This sequence comes from Parhyale hawaiensis, assembly GCA_001587735.2. Taxonomy (NCBI): domain Eukaryota; kingdom Metazoa; phylum Arthropoda; class Malacostraca; order Amphipoda; family Hyalidae; genus Parhyale; species Parhyale hawaiensis. Next base: position 1,912,776 of record LQNS02277099.1, read on the forward strand.
CATATTGTCGGCGGACAGCCCTACTGAATAATTAGTTATCTGGGTAATTATCATGTTATCATGGTTCAACTTACTACAGTTTTGGTTTGTAGAGCTTGAATAATTGTTACCCAAAAGACAAATTGCGTTGATTGATGTGTTAGTGCTTCTTGCAAATGTGAACACACTTCTTACGTCTGTATTAAAATTTTGTTAATGTTGAATACCCATTATTAATTTTTAAAAATATTTTATTCTTGTGTACCAAGAATCAGCTTAAAGATTCCCCGAGAAAATACTAGATATCACGTGGACAGTCAAGTCTTGTGTAGGTTTTAGCAAAAACAACAAAGTGGGGAAACACTGGGCTCTTTTTCCAATCTTCATTGACCGCAACTGTCAAAAGTTCTATTGTACTTTATTGGTCAGCGAACAAGTTCATTATAGCATTTGTTTGGACGGACTGGAGACTTGGACAACTGCTCAAGCTAACTTCACCAAAGGTAACAGGATGTCATTTCTGACTTCCTTGAGCTTGCTGGTCGGAGTCTACAGAAAATGGCAAGACGTTTCTCCCTACTTCTATGCTACCGTAGTCACGAGCATGACTTTGGCGTGCCAAGTGCTGCACTACCCAAAAAACAGGTTTTCTACCATAACAAATATTGATTGCATAGTTTCAATAGCGTCTTCAATTTCTGAGCAACTTAAAATTCAAATTAAACTCATTGTAAACAGATGCTCAAACACGGTAAACTGCAGTCACGGTCAATGAAACTTCCATCCCAAGAATGTGAAGCGTTATCACTCTCGCGTGCAATGGGCTTAAACTACGCCCAAAATTGGCGTCAGCGTAATGAGTCGGTAGTTGGCAACATGGGGCGGCACTGGACCCTTTGGAATGGGAGTAATATTCCCAGTACGCCAAGAACGGGGAAAATTTCCTAACCGCTTCAGGCGCAGGACGGAGGATCACTCAAAACTCCAACGCCAGCAAGCTGCTTATAAAACAAAGGAAACATGCCCACCGGTTCCACACCTCCATAAGGATCAAGGCCCTCAAGCAGCACCTTGATAGTAGTACCAGATCTGAACGCCAAGGAGGTTCAACGAGGTCCAGGGTGACATCCATGTGGCAATGGCAAGACAAAGATACGTGCAGCTGCAGGATATTCAACGCTCTTTTTGTCACGACAGGGACGCAGCCCAATTGACTAAGATGCGACTTGCAGTCACAATGGAAATTGAACATTTTGCTCATATTGACTTATCATGAAGTTTGTTGAATGATCATATTTCTATAATGTTTTCTTTTGACACTGAACAGCCCACATATGTAATAAAATGCAAACAAGCGCTAAAGCTTCAAACCACAACTGTGTCAAAAGTATATTACACTTTTTGTCATTTTTGCTGAGTTCTTATCTTGGCTGTATCTATCATACTTAGTGTCAAAGCTTGAGCTTTACCAATTATAGCTAGCGCCCTGTATTTGTTTGATGAATTCATTTTTCATGGCTTTTAAGTTTTACAATATCTGTAGTTCCTGTAGATTTTTTGTTCGTGTTGTAAATTTTGTGTACTTAGTCTGTGACCCACAGCAGGTTACACGAGCGGAATATGGGAAAAATGCTCCATCTAAAGAATGAATTATACGGTAACATTCAGTCATTAAATGTACTCTGATTGAGATAGTCTACTAATATATCCTGCCATAAATTGTTACCACGATAAGATTATCAATGAGCCTTTGGAGTAATAAGCAATTTCAAAAACAGTTGAATCGGTGCAGAATGGTGAAAAAGCATCAACTTTACCATTGGAAACTTTTCCTCTATAAACCACCAAAAACAATCAAAACCGAAAAAATAGTATAAAACCCGAAGCTCCTATTACCCACTAACCTGGTTCAGCTTCTTTCTTCTGTCTCTATAGCAGTATTAGCGTTCTAAATTAAAATTCATGCATAAGACCATACTGGAGCTACGGTAAGCTGTAGCGAGCGAAAATGAGGACGTGTTAGCAACAGTGTTGTGTGTGTTGGCGTCAAGAAGACAGTGTATGCTGTGTATGGTATGCTTGGGGCTCAGTGCTTGTCAGGCTGTTCTCATGGGAGATTGTGCTAAACTGCGGGCTGTGGTGTAGCCTAAGTTCGAATTAATTTAGGCACTAATGCGTCAAGCAAAAGGCATTTGCCATGGTTTACTATAACATCTTCAATTCCTAAATGTTGCTGCTTATGGATCCTGNCTTGGGGCTTAGTGCTTGTCAGACTGTTCTCATGGGAGATTGTGCTAAACTGCGGGCTGTGGTGTAGCCTAAGTTCGAATTAATTTAGGCACTAATGCGTCAAGCAAAAGGCATTTGCCATGGTTTACTATAACATCTTCAATACTTAGTTGTTGCTGCTTATGGATCCTGGCAGTTACACAGATATGTAAGCAACTATCTTCTTTCCTGTGAAAGTATATACTCAAATTGATATTCCATGGCGCGTTTGTGTTTAGACTCGAGAAGAGGTGAAATGATGGTTAAAATCGCAATGTGGTATAAAACAGAATGTACAGCGATCTATCGAGAAACCGAACCATATTATTAATATTTATAAATATATTTTTACAGCAGGTGGTTTGCGGGTAGAACCCGGGACCTAAGCATAGCGAGGCGCGGTCGCAAGGCCAGCTCTCACTGAGCTACAATATGCGCAGTCAATATGCGCAGTACTGCAGCCTGTCCCGCTTCTCTACAGCAATAGTCTAACTTGTAACCCTTACCTCTTATATGGAACCTCACAGTCTCGATGCAATAGTTACTACCCAATGTGTCACAAATACCTGCCTGGATATTTCCAGGTACTAGTGAGACTATTAATCTGTGCTATACTTCCACAGATATGTAACCTAATTTCGGATATGCTGATCTCGTTGTACAAATCCAAGTTTTCTCATCAAACCAACTGGCGAGGTCAGCGTGCTGTTGTTCACGCAATTCTATTTGTATGTAACCATTTCGATCTTGGGTTTTCGACTTACTTGAAAGCTTCCAGAAGATATCGATAGTGCTTCTCGTATCACTCGATAATCCGACTACTGCGAGGCCGGGGATGGCGCAGGGTTGTCCCATGTATTTGTACGTAGCACGTTTCTGACGGCCCTCTATCCTGTGTAACTCTGGGAGGACCCCCTCGGGGTCCATGTCTTTCCTTCTTCTCATCCTTTCTCTGTCTATCTCCCTCCACTTCCCGTCTCCCTCCAGAAGGAACTCGTTGTTAGGCGCCAGCCCAACAAAAACAACTACCGACGAAAAAACCTTTAGTCGGTTTAGCGGATGTTATTTCAGCTATTTTACAAAATGCATTTTGAAAGGAACTGTCAGCCAACAGCCCAATTAGTTCAGCTTAACGAAGGCTTATGTAACTTAACACTTGGGAAAATTGGCACTCAAGCTGCTCGAATTTTGGAGTCTGTCAGTCATAGCACTGCATAGGAAGCACATAATTAGAAAATGATGAAGCCTATGTTATGAGCACGTCATCCACTCTCGCTAGGAACTTTCTTTGCCATAGTCGAAGTCTTATGCTACTTGTTCAGCCAGTTTCAAAATATGGCAGTGCTTGCTGGGTCATTCAAAGTCTTGTATTATTTGCTCAGCCAATTTTAAAATCTAGAGAGACTGCTAAATCATATTCAAAGTCTTCAGCTACTGGCTCAACTAGTTTCAACCTCTGGCAGAGCCTGCTGGGCGACATACAATGTCTTGAACTCACATAGTTCTACCATGACATTATACAAAGCGTTGCAGCAATACTGTCTCTGCCAAAATATATCACACAAAGTCTTCCAGTGGTTGCTCTGTCATAACATTTACAAAGTCCCGCAGTGTTCGATCCTCCACATTACACTAACTCCTGCGGTAGCGTATGTAAATTTACCCGCACTGTACTCGCTTTGTCCCGTACTTGCTTCGCCACATTCAAAGTCGCGCAGTCAAACGAAGCGCTTATAAAGTTGCCGCTGTCGTTGCGTTGCTTGCCAAAAGCAATCCTGCCGAGCGTCTTCTCCTCTAATGATCCGCAACGGCCCCTTTACGGTTTTTTCATGTTCCACAGCAGCAGTTCACGGATCATTTGCTGCAAAAAGCTCGTTAGGTGAATCTCGTTTTCTCTGAGATGTCGTTGAGGAGAAACTACAGGAGATGGAGACTGCGGGAGAGTATAGTATCCTTTAAAAAAATGGCGGTATAAAATTCATACCGTTCGCAAGCAGCAGTATACTGCTCATGATAGATTTTAGCAGAATGAGGAATTGGTTAAAGATATCACTATAAATATCTCACAATTCACTTTAAAAAAAATCTCACATTTTGTAGTAATCAAAACGAGAAGAACAAGAAAGTTATTTGAGTGGGGACTCTGTCATTAAATAGAAAAAAATGGTACGATGGATTAATGGAAAGAATGCATATAATCAAAAATAAAACATGGTAGCTGCTTCTATAAAAATGAACAAAATATGTTTCAAATGTTGAATCGTGGATGTATTTAATATTTCATGCATCTTTGTATGAAACTTATATACTTGCATATTTGCATTTCTCGAGCTCTCTGTTACTTAAAACTATTGTTTTTATCCCTAAAAGCATTGTCTATGTTATAAACTTTTGTGCTTTGGGTTTACAATTGCGACCTACTTTCTAGCGGTTAATTTCACGCCTTTTTTTTTTTTTTGCAGCATAAAAAAATAGGGAAAGATTTGTGCCGGATATTCTCTAAGCTTTTGTCGGTTAACGGCAGCTTGTTATGACGAGACTGCCGGGCTACGAAATTCTTGTGTTTGCCTGCGGTCCCGGCTGTGTTGGTGACGTTGTTTTCGTCCAGGCATCAGTTCCATATCTCTCTCCTGGGCTATTGCGGGTAAAATACATTTGAAAGATGGTTCAAAGTGCAGCCTTAAGCCTATCGCCCCCAGAATCCTTTACTGTGAAAGAAACTTTCAAAGAGATATCAGTATTTACTTTCATCAATACAAACATGAGGCCGTTGCACAAGTGCGAAACGTTGCAAGTTCTTGGAACAAAGCTTTACTAGAAACTACAACTCAAAGTGTCTAAATACCGACCAAATTATGAGTATTTGAGGACTTAGACCCGCAGTAGCAGCAAACTAAAGCGTCTGACTTTTGACTTTTAAGGCCCCAGGGTCGAACCTCACTCCCAGTTAGGCATGTTCTTGGCGGCGCTTGATGTGATAGGTCAGCGTCCGGTCTGCGTAGTGTTGTGGGTTTACTGACCTTCCCAAGCAATGGGGAGGATTGAGAGTCACAGATTGCCACATGGAGTCTTCCACCACTTGCCCCACAGCTCTAGACAGTCTGTGGTCGACTGCAGCAATATACCTACTCCTCTGGGGCCTGTTGGCCTATATCTGCAGCACAAACCCGTGCATGCGGGTTTCCCAGTTGGGGTACGGTCGAGCTGATTATACCTGTTCACCTTTATGCTCACTCACTCTAAAATTGAGAGAGACATTCGAGCCGCGACTAGAACTCAACATATTTCAACATTACGTCAAAAATATACATCTCTGGCAATTAATACTCACTCTAAAAGTAAGAAAGACAGTCGGAACTAGGCTGATGGCGCCTACTGAAGTGTAATGCTGAAACGGCAGCCCAGATTTAGAAAAAATATATAGTTTATACAACATAGCAATGTGCAACCTGAAGCCTTATTCCCGGCCTGGAGCAGTGTGTGCCGAGACCGGGCAGAGGGAGCAGACTTTCTGTACACACTTCCCTCCTCCAATGACTATGAAGCCCTCTCCTTCAAAGCGGAAATCGAGCCCTTTAATGTGGTACAGGTCCTGTTCAGAGACCAGCCGACCTGGCTCATACCAGTTTCAACTTTTTGCCCCGGCACGCAATATCCAAAAAAGAAAGACTCCCATCCCCTCTTACTAAAAACTCTCTTCACGGATCACGTGAGAGACCAACATAGTGACTGCCCACATCTATACCGATGGCTCTAAAACGGGAAACCGAGTTGGATGCGCAGCCGCTGCGACTGGTCAAACTAGAGCATGCCGGCTATTACCGGAGACCTCTATTTTCACCGCCGAGCAGTTCGGCGTGTGCGGGGTGCTGCTCCTCATTAGAGACAGCGATGAGAACAATTTTGCCATATTCTCTGACTCACTGATTGTAGTACAAGCCATTCGAGTATACGATAGCATCCACCCCGTCATATATATTATTATAATTATTATATATTATAAGTAAATATAATAGAGCTGAATTAGTGCAGAGCTATCGGATGGTGCTCAAGAATGTTAATTGTGCGAGGAAGTTGACTTGAGACGGAACGGGTACTTTTCAGCAATCCTCACGTAATCTGGATGAACGGCAACATTAAGGATGGATTGCTGCGAAGGCGGTGAGTTAAGAACAGCTTATTAGCTTGTTGGATCCAATTTGGGCGTAAAATCCAAGCCCGACTATTTAATCCTGCTCTGCAGATCTTAAACGTTAAACAGTCTCAAACAATAACGACTTGTGAATTACATCTGCAACACAATCTGAAGTGGCAATCCAAAATGTCCAGTAGAAGTTCCGACGAAGTTGGCCACGAGTCGTTAAGAACTATGGCGTCATCAACGGAAAGTTCAACGACACATGCCCCCTACCCTCCCCATCTTTGAAGGAATGTAAGTGCCCCTACGGCAGCTGTGCATACCCATTCTGCTGAGTCAGTGCCGCCAACGCCGAAAAGTTCTCACATATCTGGCTTGGCATCGAACCAGCTCTTCTGGCGCGTGACTTCAGCACGCAAGCCTGCTGCTGCGAGCTGTTTTATTTTCTTCAGAGAATCAAGCAAGCAGAAATGAGTTATCATCCATTATTCAGTTGCGGCCATCATGGCTACTGTAAATGAAACTGAAGCGCTTTCGTATATGATTTCACTATACTGATACACTCGCAATGGTAGACTTTACATTTAACCTTTACTTAGGAGATGTCGCTTTCAGTCACACTTGAACGTGTCGACCTTCCACTGTGATGTTAATAGTCGCACTGTATTGAGTTAACCAGGCTGTGCAAAATTAGAATTGGTGGAGTGAGCGACGACAAAGTTTCCCAGGTTAAATTACATTAATTAATAAGTCTAAGACAAGGAGCACGCAGCAATGCAAAGCTGTTGGGCTGCTCCTCTGGCGAAGGGAAATTTACCTTATGTGAAATCTGAAGAGTGCCATCTTTGATGCTATTAGCCTAGCCTGAAGTTAGTATGTCACAGGCTGACAGTATCTTAAAAATTATATCAATTGCGCTTGCTGGTCTCCATGGTTGTTTCTAGTGTCCACCAGCGGGTTTTTGTCTCAATACGCCATTGGCAGGCCATCACCACCGTTTAACGAAAATCCTACTTTACTAGCTGGACCCGTGAAACTTTCACGGATTTGTACGGCCTTTCAGACAGACCCGTGAAACTTTCAACACTGGGACTTGATGTGTGATATATTAAGTCCATCCTCTTGGTTGATAATATCCCCACTTCCCTGTAATGGAATAGCCAGGGGAGGATCGTGGGGAGACACTCCCTCCCTCAAAAGTTACACGCGCCCCTCACTGGAAATGAAGCCTTGAAAAAATGTACTGCTTAGGGCCTAGCTTTTGTGTCTCGCTGCCCCCCCCCCCCCCTTGAATTTTGCAAGCACTCC
>LQNS02277099.1:1946031-1961844 GCA_001587735.2 Parhyale hawaiensis
GATCAAAAGGAAAATGGTCTGCTACATCATGCAATTCTAGCTCCATTTATATCAGTTTCGCAAAGAAGCAGCCTCCTAACTGAATTGCACAGGAAAATGCCCAGGAATATGGGTCGTCCTTCTGGGAAATCAATTTCCACTTCGGCTGAAAAACATTGACGCTTTTGTTTGCCCTGAAGCGTAAATTGCTGAGATGAGATGGAAAGCGTAGCCTTGTGGAGAAACAATTCTACTTTATATGTATTTTGAATAGCTCTGGCATTTTCCAGGCTGCATACGTAAAAGAAAAGCTGCAGTTAATACATCAAATGCAACTGCATTAATGTTAAAAATTTTTGCCCCACAATAGAACTGCTTGCATATCAAATGCTTCACAATATAACAAAGCTTGGTGGACAAGTAGAGTCTTTTCGAAAACAAAAATGTCTTCAGAATAGTGTTATTTTTTATCGGAGAAAAGCTTCTTAAATATATATTTATTGTAGAATTTCTGAATTCAGACAAACTCAAAGCACAGTAGTGGTGTCTTTATAGAAAAAACGCTGTATTTAGTTTAGCATTATTTTACTACAGTGTTTTTATAGGCGAAAATTTTGTATTTTTTAACCGAACAGAACACTCTGTCAGCTTGTTCTTCGGCTTCAAAGCTGAAGAGAATTTTTTCGCAGCTTTATCAGATCAAATAACACACTAGGTTCATAAATGCGTCTACAAGTACAAAGTAACCAATATTATTCCGTATTATCATTCCTCTAGTTGTTCTCAAAAGTGTTTAGGCATCTAGCTTTACCTTTGATACCTCTGATGATGCTTCGGATGAGGTCCAGGCGACGTTACGCACGCGGCCCATCTTGTGCAGAGGTGATGCTGCAGTCCGTGACCAGCGGGGTGGCTAAAAGCGAGTTATCCCCACAGTTGACGTAGCCGCTTACAGCAGGTTTATCTGGCACTTTCAGTAAGCATGCGTCCAGTCAGTGTTTAAATTTCGCAGTCTCTGTTCCGGTGACATTTCGAATGTGACGAGGCATTTTGTTGAATAATCTCGCCCCTCGGACCACGAAACTATTAGAATACTTTGTGGCTATCGCATCACCACCAGTTTTGATCNGATCAACATTGGAAGTTATCAAAATGTTAATCTGCAGACAACTTGTCGGCCCAGAAGGTATCCGAAAAATTTAGCTCGAGATTAATGGGGATCGTTTCCGACGATGAGAAATTAATAGAGATCCCTGATCCTAAGTTTGGAGCGAGAAATGAAGAGGAAAAGATTTCATCGCACAGTACTTGAGCGCATCAGCTCGATCGACTGATGAGTTGCTTCGCAATTTTCTTGTGGTATTGAGTGCAGTGTCTTTTATCGTGTGAAGATTGTATAAGAAATATCGGGTATTGATTGGTTGACCTTGATAGACTGTTGCCGACTTCACTTAGAGAAAGGCTTCTAATTTATTGAACTAAAATGTGACAAAGAGAAGCTGCGTATTGAACGGCTGCTGGTGACTCGTGAATATCAGTTGAGATCAGAGAATTAGATGGTGAACTGAGACTATAAATATAGAGGTGATTGTAGCACGGCTTAGGTTAATGGACCAATGATTGCATTTACGATTGAGTCTAGAGAATTCTATTTTTTTAGGGACATAAAACAAAGGAAGCTCGTTTTGAATGACTGCTAATAACAGACTGATGCCTATCAGATATAGTTTAGAGAGTTGCGTAGCACTGAATTGAGAATACTAAAATTAGAAGCAGCCTGTTGAACTTCTGATATTATTTGACGTTACGATTTTCTTATTAGTACTGATATGAGTAAATGGGATGACGGTGGCGACTACCGTGGTTTTAACTGTGCCCAATATGGCGACTGCGTGGGGCTAACATAGCGTGTAAACTAATACTATTTTTAGCAACGTGGTAGCCACGTTGGTCCAATGTAGCAGTGCAGTTGTCACCTGTAAACCATGTCAACAATATATGTTACTACCGAATAATTACGTGGTACCACTGCCAGGGTTCACTAAGGAACCTAGTCACTTGCAGTTTATTATATAATATTGTAGATAAAAAATACAGAAACTGGGCTACGACCAGCATGACATTTTGTCAATAATAATATGTGGTTAAGCTATGTCCTTTCACTAATGGTCAGTAATGTACGTAGGGCTGGTGAACCCTTCCTTCCCATTGAAAATGAACGGAACGGAATTGGCTACTATCACCCAGCAACGTGACTTGGGAATTACTGTTACAAACAAACTACAACACAGTTAGCAAGTTGACAAGAGTGTGAAAATAGTAAGCAGAGTGCTGGGATTCATAACCAGAAATTTTGAATACAAGTCCAAGGACATCATCGTTCCCTTGTACGAGGCATTAGTGAGGCCACACTTGGAATTTTCTGTTTAATTCTGGTCGCCGCAACTCTGTAAAGATGTCGATAACATGGAAAGAGTCCAAAGTAGAGCAACGAAATTGATACCTCAGCTGAGAAATAAGTCGTATGAACGTTGCCTAAAAGAACTGGAGCTGATCTCTCTCGAACAAAGACGACTCAGGGGGCAACTAATAGAAACATTCAAGTACGTAAATGGCTTCAAAGAAGTGCCTACAACAGGACTCTTTGAAAGAGACCTTAATAATCGCTTACAAAACAACGGTCAAAAACTCAAGCATAAGACTCGAAGGACAACCTTAAGTCAGCAGTTCTTTCCCAATTTCATAGTCAGCATTTGGAATAGACTCCCTTTTGACGTTGTTAGTGCGGAGTCGGTCAACTCGTTTAAAAATCGTCTTGACATACATTAGAGAGACATCATCCACAGCTAAGAACTCCTCCTCCACTAGTCGCAAGCATCTAACGGCCAAAGCTTTCCAGGTCATCTTAAGCCGATTTCTTCTCACTTCTGCTCCAACTATATCTTTAAGCTCCGCATATCAGTGGCTATCGATCATGCTTGCGCGCATTCATGATCATCGCTTTGGCTGAGATTCTTCTCCCCCTTCTTTTTTCTTTCTTTTTTCTTTTCTTTCGTCTTCCATTTTTTTCTCTCGTTTCCCCAGTCCTCTATATCCTACTAACATAATGGCAATAGCTCATAGAGGACCGGGGCGTAGGTTCTGGTGTCTCTTTGGGAATTGGCCTCTTTAAGCATGGGGAAAGCGATGTTTTTGGGTGCTAATTTTTTTCCTAATTTGCTTTCTTTCTCTGGTAAAACAATTTTATGTTTGAGAGTAACAATTTCAAGCTACTGAAGTTGCTTCATTATGTGCTCATGAGCCGAAACGGAATTTAAAATACAATGATGGTTGACTCTGTGCTAGTAAAACTCATATTTTCTCGTGGCGTCACAGGGAAGAAAGGATTGTGCTGCTGTGCTTATCTGAAACACTCAACTTTTATGATAATGTGAAGTGGCCGTTGTAGTGCATCCTTTCTAAACATATCAATTCCATGTCATCGCAAATTCCTGACCGTCATATTCGAAGACAAGAGTACGCTAGGCCAGTCATAAGCACCAAACATCTGTTAGTATTAGATGCTACTAAAACGCAGCAAGCCCAAGCTTACGAGTAATAGAAGATCCAAATGTATCTTTTGCTATTGAAGAAAATTAAAATACATACAGCAAAATACAGTCGCCATATCAGCACTGCGAGGTACTGAATGGGAAAGGCAGAAACTATAGTGGACACTATTCCATTGTATACTGTACATAGACTGGTTACTGTTTGTTAGTCACGTTAACAAGGTTCATATGGAAATTGGTGCTCCTGCATTATTAACTCCTCCGACGACGATAGATGTTTACCAGTGTTTCTGTGTCTCTTTGCCTGTTAGCTTCGTAATTCAAAAAGTGGTTAACGGATCTTCATGAAATTTCATGGATTGTTAGCAATATTCAGAAGAACTGTTGATTAAATTTTAGTGATGATCCATCTGTCGATACCGGCGTCCAGATAACTTGCACCTTCATATGCCTCTTCTGCAGTATGGCCACAGCCAATTAACACTTGTGCCGTGTGTAAACAATTTCTAAATATCCTTTTTCTAAAGGATTTTAGAAATATTGTCTGATGAGTATATAGTACATTTAAAAAATCGTGTGTATTTTCGCAGCTTTAAAAAACGGCTTTCTTTTGCTCGCAATGGCCATACACGTTCCGTCCAGATGATATTTGAAAGCAGATAGGGCGAAAAGAAAGATAGGCTTGCCGTATCGGACACGAGCTGAGGCGATCAGAGGGTAAATGCAGTGCCATTTGTTGGTTAGAGGAGCAAACTGGCGCTCATTACTTGCTTGGTCTGTCAGCAGGGCTGCCAATTTAGGGATAAAATCTCTAAATCTACAGATCACGGAGCTCAGTTGATGGAAGAATTTTAAAGCAGGGTGAATATCGACTTATTTTGCAGACGTGTGTTTCACAGGTCTAAGTGTAAGACATGAAGAATATGAGTTTGATACTGTTTGAAACTAAACAAACGTGAAATTATGGGGTGTAGTGTTCATATTTACACAGATATGAATAATTCTGAGCGCTTTTCTTATTATTTCTGTAGTGGTATTGCATCTTTTGGCAAAACTGTACTATCAATGTGGTATTGAGTATAACTGGTAGAACGAGCCTGAAAGCGAAGTGAAGGAAGGTGCTGAAAGCATAGCATGGTTCCTACCTAGTTGTAGCGAAAGAAAAAGTTAGAGATGGTGGCAAAAGATGAAGAAAAGTAAGAAAATTAATAGTTTCCATTTAGGTGGTAAGAAAGACATAGAGGGATAAGAATAGGTAATAAGTATTGGCTTTCCGTTTAGATGATAGGGAAGAGAAGGAGTAGGAATAAATGAAAAGTGTTTGCAAAGTGATAAAGAAATATAAATACATGAAGACTCCTCAGTTAGGTGATAATGGAGAAAATATGATAATTGATAAGACGTAATAGGCGATGGGAACCTTTTGCAGTATAAAGTCAGGAGAAAACTCGCTAGTTTAGACGGTAAATGTTAATATTTGCGCAGAGGAAGAACAAAATGATGCTTATTGCTTTCTAGGTCTCTCACTATTGAGCTTCACTAGCAGACAAGAATAAGGAATCGGGTTTAGTGATGTGGATAGGTACCGTGGCGTTCAGTTTCACCCTTTCGGTACTCACAGTAGCTGCAGATACCAGCATCGGTTATGCATTTTCAAATGCAGAGTAACGTTCCCTTCTTACAAAAATTTAGTGGCATTTTTGAGAGCCATTCCGATAAGTGTGCCAGTTTTTTTTCTATTCGTTAGTTAAAATAATGATGAACTACTGTAACCAATAAGAAGTATTTTTATGGAGCATACGAAAATAAGCTCACACTTGAGCAGAGTTTCTGTACCGAAAGTATTTTTAAACGTATGTATGCGCCATGAAAGGGCGTGCTGAAATCTTGTAGTGTAAAACGTCTTAACATACATTGGGAGAGACATCATCCACAGCTATGAACCCCTCTTCCACGAGTCGCAAGCTCTTAACGGCCAAGGCTTCCCAGGCCATCTTATATCCATCTTTTCTCACTTTCGCTCCATCTACATCTTTAAGCTCCGCATATCAGCAAGTATCGATCATGCTTGCGTTATTCATGATCATCTCTTTGGCTGAGATCTCAATGCCGGGGCCACATATGCATTTGCACGCCTCACTGGTTGATAGAATGTGCAGCTATAGCTTGTCGTTTTGACAGACTTTTACAACTGGTATAATTTGATGTGGTAGCACCAAAGACGTGTCTCTTAGCGTCGCCACTATATATTAGACACAAATATCGTCCGGTTTTCCAATAAACTGTCGAAAGCTCGGTGCCCGCGTAGGACCTGTCGTTGCATCTAGCACCCTAAAAGCAGCTCAACTAATGCGTTTACTTAGCCGCGGGACGGCTTCAGCTTGCGCAAAACTTAACTGTAGGAAAAACTGTCGAATATACCAGTCGCTCCTGCAATTTATACACCACAGCAAAAGTCAATGGTGAACTTTGAACGATTGTTCTTGATTATGAGCAGTCTGAGGCACAAAGATTGATAATTAGAAATTATTGTACGATGTTCATGGACGTCATGCTGAAATCACGGCCACGACTACGCAGTTGGAGTTGACTCTAGACTGCTAGCGGCGACGAAAGTTGTTACGTGGGCACCGGGCTTAACAAAGAAACGCAAGAACTAAAGCAGGGTTTTCTGATGGAAGGCTTAGCCCTGGAAAATATTATGAGAAAGGAAGATACTTTAACCATGGATATTAGGATGAAACCTCGGTGCCTCCTCATCTTTTGCACCCATATACGTCTTCAACTCGGTGCCCACTTGACAACTTTCGTTGTCGCTAGCAGCCTAGAGTCAACTCACTTAATCCAGCGTGGACTTAAGCTGTTTATAATTAGAAGAGATGGTTGTAAGTTCGCCGTTGGCACTAGTTATATGGTGCAAAAATTGAAGTAGCGGTTGAGATTTTCAAGAAGTATTTATACAGTGACATTTTACGTAAGCTAAAGCCGTGGCAATTAAACTTAAACGGATTTGTAGAGTTTTTCCAAGTTGTTAGTGCCAACGAAAGTTGTCAAGTGGGCACCGGGCTTTAGCCGTTTGGTAACTGAAAATAGACTACCTAAAACTTCAAAAATGACATTATCCTTGGCTTACCCGTCGCATTACTAAATTATGCGCTGACCGATGTTCTGTGTGCATTAGTTCAATTTGACGCATCAGGAATTGTAATCTACTAGGAACCAAATGCACTCCCATTCCATTACTATTCTCATCACAAAACATTTGTTTGATGTTCCGCTTGAAAACTTTTGCCGTCAGTCACACGGGCAAGTGAAATGAGCAGAAAATGAGCAACAACGATGACGTCATAATTGATTACTTGCGTTAATTAAAGCGTACGGTCGTATTCGTGACACCAAGGCTATTTAACGTCAAGCTCCATCACGCCCACTTGATTTTACTAGTTCCAAACCGTAGACAGGAACTTCACTTTCGTAACTTTGAATCGTGTTATAGGTGTTAAAAGCAACCCGATTATGTTGAGCCCACTGAAATCTCCATTTTGCAAAGCAAGATTGAGTGCTTGGAAGTCTCACAAATAATAAATTAAGACTCAACACTTGAACCGTGAATCAGCGAATCGAAGTCGCCCGAGCACCTGTCTAATGTTCAGGACAAGTTAGCCTTGAAGGTTTAATTTTGCTGCCTTTGATATCTCCAGCCGCGCCAAAAGACACGGATGACGTCACAGCGGTCTTGAACGGTCGATTTGAGGTGCGCTTGTAAGTTGCACGTCTGTGTCTTCCCTTGACTGCGGTCAGTGGTGCCTGGGTAGCGCCACCATCGCAACACACACATTTGTATTGCATACATAAATCTCTAAAAAAAACTAATTTATCTTAACACTGAAGTTTTCATATAACTCTGTAGTTAAAAGGTGAAAGCAGATAGCGTTTATATTTTGTACCACTAAATTGGCAATATTGAAACCTTATTACTCTACTAACGTTTCAAGGTTGAGAACTTCGATCAATACTGGATGTACATAATGTTGTTGTAGGATGCCAGAAATGCTTTTTTTTCGGAAATTTAAATTTGGAGTATAGTTAAAACAACCCGTCTAGTCATGAGCAACTTTATATTTTCCTCCATCGTTCTGTTGAAACAACATTAGTTGAGCTTTCGATTTTACCAAAAAATCCTTGGGTGCTCTTCTCCATTACATGGGATGGGTGAACGGAATGAAACATAACCCTATGGCCTATGCCCATCCTATGTCTCTTGAGAGAACAAAAGGGTGATACCAATATTAATTGCATTGAGCAAAGGAGAACCAGTACTAGTATGTTGCAGTGACTGTCGACCTACTCCAGAGGCTCTTTACCAGAGATGAGAGCAGACGGCCCGCTCTCCTATGCATCTCTGGGAGGACCCCCGCTGCGTCTCTGTATCTCTTACATCTCACCCTTCCTTTGCTTATCTCCAATCATTTTTCCACCCTCTCCGGAGCCCCATTTGGACGGAGCTCAGAATTAGGCCCCAATGCAACAAGAACCAGAGAAGCAAAATAACATTGCACTGCTTGCAACGGTATTCATCCACTTACAAATTGTATCCCCTGATAAATGTTCACTTGTTAAGAGGTGCAAGAATATATTAAACATATGTAAAGTAGCCCGGCATGAAGCAGGCTGCGACCAGACGGTTCTACACGATATAAGACTGGTGACCATTGCGTTTGTTACACTCAATATAAGGAAATATAGTCACTCAGCAAAGTCATCCTATGCTCTCAGCGCTGCTCTGACTGGCGCGTTTGGCCATGATCGAGTTCAGGGAGAGCTTAGGGTAATGACGGACCTTTATTAGGGTAATTCTGCAGCCTGTGAATCAACAGTTAAGGTAACGACGGTCGTAGCAGTTTTATGGCTTAAACAGAGCCTGTAAATGAGTTGTACTGAAGACGAATGGCCCTCGCCCGCAGGCTGTCCGTGCTCCCCAGAGCGGACCAATTTTTCCTAAGTCTTTTCATAATGTGACCTTCTTTGGTTACTTTATCTTAATGCTGTTTTTTGAAGGGATTGCTTTTATTTATATTATGTACTGTAGATTCAAATGCTATTAGGAAATACTACCAGGTGCACCATAGTGCCGATGCTACACCATACTGTTAACACCACACCATAGTTTTCATACCACAATGCTACCACTGTGAGATAGTGACAGGAGCATTAACTAAAGCATCAAAATCAGCGGCATGGTGTCAGACAAAATAAATCTCAAATGGCACCATTATTTTCAGGCCAGGTACATAGTAATAACAAAATAGTATCAGAAACATAGTAATAGTAGCAGCCTGTAAACCTTTTCACTGTAAATTGATAGACTATATATATATATTTATCTGTATTTCGTATTTCCTACAAAATTCATCGCCTGACAAATGAAGTGCACAGTAAGTTCATTGCCTGGTAATTTTAACATCTGATAAATTCATCGCCCGATAAATTTATTGCTGGGTTAATTCATTGCCTCGTAAGTTCACTGCTTGACAAATATTTTATTGCCTAAGAAATTTATGACCTGGAAAATTCACATTGAATATAATAAATTCATCACCTCCGAAATTCATCGCCAGTAAACATCATCATCATCATCATCATCACTTAAATGTATTCCTGCCCGACAGACCCCTTCGGACGCAACATAGGCTTCGTTTGGTTCTCCCATCCTCTGTTACGAGTAATGGCAATCTAAGGATACCCCTCAAGTTACCTCAGCCATATCTACTGCATGCCTTCGAGGCGCCATTATTTCGCATCCACAGTGTTTCCTTCCTTTTGGAGAGTGTGTGCTTTGCTCTTCTGTTACACTCTTACAACTCCAGTATCGCAGTAGTGAAAAGTGCTGCCTCGCCCGCTTTCAGGAGATCAGACGTTCTATCCCAAGCCTGGGAGGATGAAATCGATACTAGAGAATTTACCGCCAGCATTTCTGCCATTCATATTCACTGGAGGAGAGGAAGAACATTGGTCTTCAAGTGGGGGAAACATACGTTTCGATCGAATTATCCATCTATACGACGCATACCTCGTACAACCTGTGATCGACTGCAGCCATACACTCATCTGGGCCCAAATGGGTATTTATCTGCAGCCCGACTGGGCCCAAATGGGTATTTATCTGCAGCCCGAACCAGTGCATGTGGATATTGTTTGAGGTCAAAGCCACTTTTCCCGTATCTCCCGGTCTGGTGTTCCACTCCGGAGTGACTCGTGTGCCAGGGATACCATGTTCTGCTCAACATGCAACATGTCCCTTCTCCCTGTCTGGTGTTCCACTGCGGGGTGACCCCTGTGCCAGGGATACCCTGTTCTGCTCAACATACAACATGTCCCTTCTCTTTTCCTCTCTTGCAGCGCCAAGTCTTGTGTTGGTAGTCTCGATTTACCGTGTTAACTTGGCAGGACGACTAAGAAGACGTCACAGCATTGCAAAACTCGAGGTGGCTGCACTCACCGCTATTATTTATTACTTGGAACATTAAAGTGGCGGGTGCTTTGGATCATAGCCGGAGACAAGAAAAAATGAATGTGCGTGTCAACGCACATTTCTTTCCCTCACTTTTGAAGGACCCATGCACAAGTAATGACATTTCATTCTAATTAATATGTATTTAGGGAAGAATGGGCTTCAACAACCATCTGTCTTCTATCGTCTTAAAAATACTAAATTGAGATTGATATGCTGAGCGGCTGTTCTTATGGTTACGTAAATCTTGGAATGTATGAGGGTGAATCGAAAAGTTCTGCTTTTTCTCAGCAACAGGTAGCATCGAGGATTGCACTATATTCTTCGCTCATTGCGACACCCGTCATTATTCCGTTAAGATTCACTCAGCTGAACGAACTAGAAAAATCACAATTTTCAAATGAGAGCAAACGTCAAGTTCTTAGCGAAACTTGAGTCTAAGTCTTCTCAAATTATTGAAATTTTGCGGGAGGAAGTTTATAGGGATACTACACCTCTCAAAAAAGTAGTTGGTAGATGGAGCAAGCTATTTATAGTAAAAAGAGAAGACAGTGAAGATTATTATAGGGAAAGGACGTTGAAAAACTTAACAAATGAGGAAGCATGCTTCACTGGCCAGGATTCAGAAACTGGGGAAAGCAGACCGTGAATTGCTCTTGAAATATTGGCGAGACGAAGTCGGGATCTTACAGAGGTTGATGTTCTTCATTCTACAGCAAAATCTTACACTCAGCAAGCTCTCGTGTTGCTGAGGGTCCATAGCAATGCGAACTGGCAAGCTGTGTCATCGAGCTGAAATGTCAAGGAGCTTCTTAGCATAGATTGAGGTGGGCGAATAGGATATTTAAGAATGCCTTTTGGCCGGAGTAAGAAGACGAACGAGAGAACCAGTTGGAACTGTAGCCCTCGAAGGATTTTTTTTTTCTGGAACAGTAAAATTCAAAGCGGAGAGGTCAGCACAGAAGGTGTTGAACACAATTTTCTGTTAAAAGGATAATCCTCGGAAGTCTCATCGAGAATCAAGGAACCATAAAAGAAGCGTATGAAAATGTTTTAACGATGCTCAGGACGTCATGCTGAAAAAAATGACAAGCGACTTTGTATTGCAAAATTCGTTTACATCGCGACAATGAGCCTCTTTATTCTTACAGGGTTGCCAGAGCAGTTGCGTTAGCATTTTGCTGGGAAGTACAGCATGACCTCCCTACATTCCTACCCTTGCTCTTCAGATTTTTTTTTGTCTCTAGACATAAAGAAGACTTGAACAGGACAAGAGTTGGAGCTGCAGACGGGTGACGGGCAGAAGTAGCAGTTGCAAATCAGACAAGGGACTTCCACCTACGAAAGAGGGCTTGAGAGGTGGCAATACTGCATTTCGTCTTGCATGGACTTGGATGGTGGATATGTTCCGAAAAAAAAAAATTCACTGAAAACTATCAATACTTTTAGAATCTCTCTCTCGAGTCGAAATTGCTCACATGGAGTATCGTCTTAATAATGTCAACATTTACGGATACAACAGGTATGTGTTTAGGTCACAGTACATGCAAGTATAACCGTTTCTAGATTATATATTTACTGCATTTTCTATTGATGAACTTACTTCTAAATTAATTTGGTTACTCTTCACCTTCATTCACAATATGCAGGTTTTGGCTAACAAAACCCACCGTAGTCATTTCGTTTTCATTTTTTTGTGCGATAAGCAGTGTAGTACAGTGTCAGACATTTTCATCCTGGTAAAATAAGTAAAATTAGTTGTTGAATTGATAATGATAAATTTACTAAGCCAGTATTTGCCAGATTAAAATTGTCAGGCGGTGCGTTTATGTATAACAATAAATTTACCTGGCGACAAATTAACCAGTGAAAAAGACAGCAATGAACTTACTGCATGAATTTCCAGTGAATAATTTACAGCGGTCAATTTACCGCAATGAATTCACTGCTGAAAAAATACAACGATGAATTTATTGCAAAAATTTACAGCGATGCTTTTGCAGCGAAGAATTCACAGCACTGAATTTACTCTACCGAATTTAGTGCTAAGATTTTACATCGTAAAAATTACCGTATTCACTGTACTGCAAATACCATATAGCGATTAATCTACTGAGAAAAAATTGTGGCGATGAAACATACCTCACTAAATTCAGCCCCCCTCCTTCCCTCCCTTGCAGTTTCTACTTTCTGTTCCACAGTTTATTTCGGTACACTCTAAGCTTAATAGCTGTTTGTTTTTTATTTTGTGCAATCCTCTCAGTGCCTGAGTAATCCTCTTAATGCTTACCGTTAGATCTTTTACAGCGTCCAGCCGTTCCCTTCTATTACAGAAAATCTGAGAGCTCCTCTGAATTGTTGTCACAGAAGACATCGGAGGTGTTACTGCAACCTGTCGCAAAATTGCACGCTTCCGCATCTGCAAAATTGCTACTAACAGTTTCTGCACCGCGGTGCTGTTTGTTTCACTGACCAAATTTTAGTCTAAAAGTAAAAACAAAAAAGTCTGTACCCAAAAGTGCTCACTGTCCCTGTAATGGATGTTTTAAGTAGATTAGATAGGCGGCAGTAGACGAACCAAGAGACCCATTCCCAGACAGACACCGAAACTTACGCCGCGACCCTCTATGAGCTATGGCCATTATGTTAGTAGGATTTAGAGGACTGTCGAACCGAGAGGATAAAAAATGGAAGACGAAAGAGGAAAAAAGAAGGGGGAGAAGAATCTCAGCCAAAGATATGATCATGAATGCACACAAGCATGATCGATACCCACTGATATGTGGAGCTTAAAGATATAGATGGAGCGGGATTGAAAAAAGTCAGCTTAAAATGGCCAGGGAAGCTTTGGCTGTTAAGAGCTTGCGATTCGTGGAGGAGGAGTTCTTAGCGATGGAGGATGTCTCTCCCAATGTATGTCAAGACAATTTTTAAACGAGTAGACCGACTCCGCACCGACAAGGGAGTCTATTCCAAATGCTGACGATCAAATAAGGAAAGGTTTTTCTTCGAGCTTTATGCTTGAGTTTTTGACCGTTGTTTCGCAACCGATCATTAAGGTCTCTTTCAAAGAGTCCCGTTGTAGGTACGTCGTTGAAGCCATTCAAGTACTTGAATGTTTCTATTAGTTGCCCCCTGAATCGTCTTTGCTCAAGAGAGATCAGACCTAGTTCGTTTAGGCGACGTTAGTACGACTAGTTTCTCAGCTGAGGTATCAATTTCGTTGCTCTGCGTTGGACTCTTTCCATGTTATCGATATCTTTACCGAGATGTGGCGACCAGAATTGAACAGCAAATTCTAAGTGTGTCCTCACTAATGCCTTGTACAAGGGAACGATGATGTCCTTGGACTTGTATTCGAAGTTACTGGTGATGAATCCCAGCACTCTGCTCGTCATTTTAACATTCTTGTCAACTTGCTGGCTGTAAAGGTAAAGTCAACTTTCCCTCACCTGGGAAACCCACATGCACTGGGTATAGGCCCACTGGCCCCAAATGAGTAAGTGTAGTTGCAGTCGCCCTCGGGTCACCAAGAACTATATAACTATAACTATAATTTGACGGAAGGAACAAATGACCCGAGACCCCCCACCTCCTCATCTCTGAGGAAAGCAGTTCCGCCACGGCGCCGTGCATGTGCACACAACGGCCGAATCAGCACACCAAGATCTGCAAAGAGCTCGTGTGCCTCGAACGAGCGATACAAGGCATTAGGGCTGAGAACAGAAGCATTCAGTTTCTTTGTAATAGTGATTCCTAAGTCACGTTGTTGGGCGACAATAACCAATTCTGTCCCGTTCATTTTCAATGGGATGGAAGGGTTCAAAATGCCCTTAACCTCCCTACGTGTATTACGAAGCATTTGTCGACATTAAAGTTAATCTTCTACATTGCGCTTCATTCCACGAAGTGGTCAAGGTCTTTTTGGAGTTCGACTCTTTTCCGGGAAGGATGACATAGTTTAGTATCGTCCGCAAATTTACTGATTTTACTACGGAGGTTAAGATCAAGATCATTGATGTAAATTGAGAACAGAAGTGGGCCAAGCACGCTACCTTGTGGGACCCCTGATGATACCTGTGTAATGCTATTGGGGCTTTAATAGCGGAAAAACCCTGACTGTTAACAAGTGTAAGTGTAAACGTAGAGGCCAACTTCTCCCCATATGTTAGTTTCAGAAGAATGAATATCCCAGGTTTCTTGGTCTTTAATATGTTGGGCACTGCATCTATATGAGAATAATAAATGATATTATTAAATTTTGTAAGAGAAACTGATGTTTATTAGCGCTGTTTTACGGTTGAATTTAATGTTGCACGCTGAGACAATTTTGTCCCACTATCAACAATTCTGTCGCCTAACAATCAACACGCATTTCTGAGTACCAACAGAAAATACTTGCCTTGGTATGCTAGTGCAGCACGGAAACTACGCGGACACGCCAAGGCGAATAGTTGTTGTCCATACAGTAGTATCGTGAATGTAGTAACTTCATACTGAGTACAATGTAGGAACGCACTATTATGCATTGTGTTACTTACATGTGACATAACGGTAGCTGTACCAGCATTCTTCTTTTGTATTTTTAATTTTGGCAATAGCTCATAGAGGGCCGGGGCGCAAGTCCCGGCGGCTCTCTGGGAATGGGCCTGTTGGTCCGTCTACTGCCAGCTATCTAATCTAATACCTGCATCGGCAACGCGCCTCATCTTAATCACAACCTGTAATCTTGTTCTACCAACGGCCATATACCGTCGCACCATCTCTCACTCAAATTGTTGGTGGGGCCCGATCCCTCTGGCCCAATAGCACAAACCGCCACTGCAGTATATTTATGTATAAATATATTTACTTAAATCTTCAACGAAAACAGTATCACCTCTCTCACTTCGTTTGCGGGTGATCATAATGTCAATTTATTTTGCTAAGTGTTACGTGCACAGTGGAGATACTGTAACTCACTATTTACAACTGCTCACGAAGCTTGCCATAGAGTTACGCGTACTGAGGAGAGCACTTGCCTTCGATTTCTTGGTCTCGATTTCCTGGTGTTGACTAGCTACGATTCGAGAATTAAAATCTTCAAACAGACTGGCTGGCATCCGTCAGCCAATCTGAAGACCGTCGAAGTAAGCTCCGTGCATATTGCCTTACTACCCGGATATACATCCTTCATAAAGTTTATTTGATTAATGAAAACTTCGCAATAGGAACAAAAGCTGGTAAAATACCCAACTCAAAATGGTCTTTACACCATGGGTGTTCAATTAATGAGAACTCACTCCAATATCGCAATCTGATACTCTTTGTTATTTGGTACTCAAGTTATCATGCAATTGGTCGCTCAAAATATGGGTTCACATCGCATAAGTTAGCTTCATATTTCGAAACATTTAGTTTCATATATTTCCTGATTTCCACAAGCTACTTCCAGATTCCAATCAGACTTCCACTCCAGTACTCTCATTCATGGCATGAAACTTCATGGTTTTTTCCGCTCAGTAAATTGCTAAAGGATTCATCTCCTAGTCCATAGCGACATATTTCTTCTCTGCACTGAGTTCCCAATCTTTTGCTCTGACGGACCAATTCATGTCTTCAAGATGAAGGCTCGCCCTCTCATCATATGGAGACATCCTGATAGACCGCTCGGAATTTTCCGAAGAATTTCAAGTAGGAATTCAAAGACTGGGTTCCAATTTCATCAGAATGTTTCTGCTACACTGATCATGGAAACTCATTACAGTGAGCGAGTGAAGCATTAAGAATATA